>AFQZ01000091.1:0-87330 GCA_000222935.2 Aciculosporium take MAFF-241224
GCTCTAAACTCTTAAATACTGTATTATTAAATAGGGTTACTATTAATATACTACTTAAATATGTAGCTCTTATACTGCTTAGATGTATAGCTAGGGAGGTCTTCTTGCCACTAGCTTGCTCTAAACTCTTAAATACTGTATTATTAAATAGGGTTACTATTAATATACTACTTAAATGTACAGCTCTTATACTACTTTCTCTTTATATTTCTTATAGTACGGCCTTTATGCCTTAGAACACTATTATATATACTACCTTATTAGCACTACTATTAATCTGCTCCTTCTCTGCAAACTTATCTAAGAACATTAGCAGGTATAATAACTATACCTCTGCCATAGCTGCTCTTAAGAAATAGTCTAGTCTTTACAATAGTCTGTTGGCTAGGTTTAACTTCCCTAGCCTATGCTTAATTATAAAATTATATAAACAAAGTTTATTTAATACTATAACCTGTCTGCTAGAGAGCTTTAGTTTTATTACTAGGTATTTATAGTTTAAGTAATTAGTAATTACTTTTATTAAATGCTATAAGTAAGCTAGGTAATGCCTCTATATACAAAAAGCTTCTTATATAGCTAGTAGCTTAGTATTAGGTGTTATATAGTAGAGTTCAGGACCTGACAACTTCCACAATATGTACACAACTAGGTGCTAATTACCTAGCACTAACATTACTAATACTATGCTAATAATAAACGCTAAGGCATTTATTTTAACTTAAAGGGGGGCTATTAGATTAAAATAAACCAGGACTAGTGCTTTTAAAAACTTTTATTTTAGCATCTTAAATATAGCTTATACATTATAAGGTGGTTTAAAGGTTCCTCTGAACTCTCCCTTTAAAAGGTCTATTAATAGGATAGCTATTTTACTATATACTCTAATAAACCATTAGTAAAACCCTGTAAACCTAAAGAAGATTTATATCTCTAGTACACTGCTAGGTAGCGGCTATTCCGCTACTGCCTTAATGCGTTCTGGTTCTATTTTAATACCCTTTAGTATAATAATAAATCTAAGGAAGCTAACCCTTATTATTAAGAATTTGCATTTATTAAGGTTTATATATAGCTTTGCAATATATAATCTTTACAGGACTAGTTTAACATGCCCCTTGTACGCTACTGCGTCGCTGCTATAGATCAGGATGTCGTCTAAATAGACAATATATATCATATCTACTAGCTCTTTTAGTATAGTATTAATATATTCTTAGAAGGTAGCGGGTGCGTTCACTAAGCCAAAAGGCATAACAAGATATTTAAAGTGATTATATTAGCATTAAAAAGCTGTCTTCTACTCATTACCCTTACGGATACGTATCCGGTGGTAAGTATCTTTTAAGTCCAGCTTTATACAGATTATTACTTCTCTTAACCTATCTAATAATTCTAATATAAGGGGGAGAGGGGCTTTATCCTTCTTAGTGACCCTATTAAGGCCTCTATAATCCATATAGAGGCGTAGTTAGCCTCCCTTTTTTAGCACAAATAAGATTAGGGCTCCTGCTGGACTTGTTAATTTTCTTATCCAGCCTTTCTTTTATGTATTTACTAAGTATTTACAGAGAACTTATAGCTCTTTCTCTACTAGGTTATAAATCGGTTCCTATAGCAGCATTCCTCCTTTTATTAATTCTATTATATAAGTTTTCCCTTCTAAAGAGGGTAGCCTACTAGCTAATTCCTTTAAAAATATATCTATAAATTCTTTATATTCTAGTAAGAGTGTCTTTATAGTAACCTCTTTATTTATTTTGTTTTTAACTAGCTTTTCCTAGGAGATAAATAGTTATACCATATATTAGCTAAGAATTAGCATTATACCTACTGCTTCCTTTATACAGTAAATCTATTATAAGCTAGTAACTAGCTTTAGGCGTTCCCTTATTACTAGGTGTCTCTAATAACCTAATGCCTATAATAGTACTTTTAGCTTATAGTCTGCAGCCTAGTCCATTCCTAGGATTAGTCCTTCTCTAGTATCTGCTATATAGTAGTGGAGTTAATAGAATTTACTATAACCTGTACTGTCTGTTATTTATACTACCCTATTAATAACACCCTAGTGCTTTAGTTTTATTAGTAAGGCGCTCTCTAGCTTTGCCTTATCTGCTTTTACCCTGCTTTAGTTAGCCTCTAATAGTAAGTTTAGATATATTATTACGTTTATTGCTCCTAGGTTAAATAGCGCATTCACTGCTACCTAGCTTTCTTCTTACTGTAGTTTTATCCTTATCCTTATTTAAGAGTTATTAATTTTGTTCTTAAAGTCCTTAATTTGGCCTAGGGGTTTAACTATAATAATATATCCCTAAGCGCGTACTATAGTTACTAGTGTTGTATTTAGGTCCGTAGCCTACGCTGCTTTTTTGCGGTTACCGTAGTATAAACTCGTTATATACCTATCTAAACCGCATGTCTTATAATTAAGTGCTCTATAATAAGGAGTAATATGGCTATATTTTCTATATTTAAAATAAGAATAAGATTGCTAGCCCTAGGTTGTCTCTTTCTTACTACTTATCCCTTGCTTGTCCTTTAATAGTAATATTAACCTAGCTTATTTCCTATAGGGATAGGGTCTCTTATTATATCCCTTAGTAGCTACTTCTGCCTTATAACCTTATTTAATAAGGTATGTCTAAGACTTAGGGAACTCTTAGCTAAGGACCTGCTTCCTTATTATGTAGTTTAAGCTATTAATAAACATATAAATTTAAATTCTCTTAGGAATATCTTCAGGCAACTCCCCCTCTATCTTACTCTAAATCTTAATAAATGCTATAAATAGCTAATTGTCTTGTTGCTATAACTCTAGTAGTAACTTTATTACTTTTAGGCAGTATGTATTCTTATTTATTACTCTATCCTTTAGCTATATTATAAAGTCCTTCTAGCTATAATTATTAAAGTTTATAATACTATTTATAGCTATATACTTATTTTATTATTACTTTGCTTTCTTTGCTAAGCAGCTGCTAGCATAAGCAACCTTAGTTAAGTCGTCTGTAAAGGTTGCTTTATTTATAATAAAAGCTATGTTTAGGTTTGCAAGAAAGGATTGTAAGTTCTTATAGCTATTTCCCTTATAAACTAGGGTTTTTAATTATGCTTTTGCAAGGCTATGTTATAAGTAAGTTGCTATTAATTAGTTACCTAGAGTATCTATCTAAAGAGAAGCAGTTAGACCAGGCTCCTCTAGCATAGTTACTAAGGGGTTTATTAAGTCCTGCTATATTTTCTTAAGTTAGGTGTGCTTTTAAATAAGGCATAGCTTTCTTATAGCTTCCTTAAGTTCTTAATTTAACTTATTTTCCTCCTTAGCGTATATGTTAATATCTTAAATTTAGGTGTGCTAGGGTTTAGGCTAATAATGCTAATTACTTATAGTGCTATTAAGGTGAGTTTATCTTATTCTTATAGGTTCTTTTGTTTTACCTTTTAATATAAGTATAGGGGGTTCTAGTTATAGTGTAACATCTTATGCCATAGTAATACCAGAGCTGCTTCTATTTCTATTAAATTTATTTAATGCCTGCGTAGTTACTACGTTAATACAGCTGCTTGCTTATATATTTATTCTTTAGGTTAATATCTTTACTAAGCTAATAGTTTACTATCTCTATAGGAAAAAGCAAATATTTTATTATAGTTAGAGGTCTACTAGTAAAGTAAAGGCTATAGTTAAGCGTATTT
This sequence comes from Aciculosporium take MAFF-241224, assembly GCA_000222935.2. NCBI lineage: Eukaryota > Fungi > Ascomycota > Sordariomycetes > Hypocreales > Clavicipitaceae > Aciculosporium > Aciculosporium take. The sequence continues at coordinate 3,703 of AFQZ01000091.1, forward strand.
ATAGCTAAATAGCTATAGGTAGGGTTAGTGATATAAATGCTATATTCGCTAGCCTCTTTATCTCTTTATAAGGCCTGTCCTCCTATATACCTGTGCGTAGCTAGGGCGCGGCTTACCCTAGTAGGTCTCTGTACTCTTATGCTCTTGTCTTGTAACTCCCCTAACAGACTCGCCCTAGTAGGTCTCCGTACTCTCACGCTCTTGTCTCGTGACTCCCCTGACAACTGCCCTTTAGCTAAAATATAAAAAGTATAAAAACTAAATATAAAATCTATTTTTAAATTAATTAAATTAAGGGGATTAACTAGTTAGTACTATTATAAGCCTAAAAGCCCTAAAACTTAGCTTATTAAAAAGCTTTAAAGTTAGGAATTAAGCAGCCTTTATAATAACTATCTTTACTAAGGTTATTTATAGTATTCTTATAAAGTTTATATACTTTTTTTTAATTAAGTCCCTTTATAAACCTATTAGTAATTATTTAATTAATACTAATTTATTAGAGTTAAAAAAATTTATTCTTAACCTTTTATATTATTTATTTATACTATATATTTATATAGTATATATAAGTAGTATACTATTATAGTCTCGCTAGAATGCTACTGCAGAGCTAGTGACTTAAATAAGAATATTATTTATAAAAAAAAAAAATATTTATTTAATTCTAGTAACTCTGCTTTTATAGTTATATATATAACTAGGGCCTAAGCTGCTTATATATTGCTTATATAAAGCCATTTGCTTTCTAGCTATATAGATTTAAGCTTTAAGCTTAAATCCATTATATATCCCCTTTTTTACTATTTAAGGGTTAGAGTAAAGCATTATAATTAGTAATTAGGTTACCCTTTATATAGGCCTGTTATTACTATATATGTTACCTTATTATGCCTTATAATGCTTTAGTACTACTATATTTAAAAAACTTTTTAAAGGTTATTATATTTGTCGGAATCGCTTGTATGGATGATGGAAGGGATACGCCGCATTAACCAGGAATTATGGGTTATATATAGAATGCACGCACCCTAATTGGCTGGATTACAGGTTATATAACCTGGGGCTGTACCGTGGCCACAACACTACACCTCCGCATTATAGCCTGCTTCTTCCCCTCTTTTAAAGATATAAATAAATTAATTATTAAACCCCCCCCCCTATATTTATACTATAGCATACATATAACCTAAGCGTTACTAACACTGATTAGTGGTTGCTAATAACCACAGATTTGCTAGGTAATACCTAGAAGAGATTCATTTAAATGCTTTTACTTATATAACTATAAGAAATTCTAATATTATGCTAACTAAAGGATTATTTCTTTAAATCGTTAACTATTAAATTGTTTACGATTATAAAAAGACTTAACTCTTATAGATCTTCTCCCTTATTATTAACTATTACTTGTTTATAATTAAAACCAGATCTTTACTATTATTCACAGAGAACTAATGCCAACTGCTTTAATTAATACTAAACATAAAGCCTAAAACACTAAAATGTCTTTAAGCTAAGGAAAAATAAATGATTTTAATAAACAACTCTAAAAGGATGTTTATAGAAGAGAACTTCTAAAGAGCACTCTACCCTAAAAACTTTATAAGCACTATCTAATTCTATCTTTTAATTAGACTAAGTTAGTTAATAATATTAATATTAATACAGCTACTAAACAATAGATTAATAACCGTATTATATATACGATTAACTACTACATTCTTAATGAAGGAAAAGGGCGTAATCTCCTTATTAACTTCTAGCGAGATTATAAAAATTAGATAAAGGATACTTTTAATAAAATTAACAATAACCTTAAGTATACCCTTTGTAATTACCTTAATAACAATGGTGTTAAAACAGCCAGAGGATTAAGATTAAATGTCTCTAAAGATCTTATTAATATCTTAAACATTAACCCTAACACAGAATACAAACCTTTGCTGGAAAAAGTAACTAGGAAAGGAGAAGAGATTTAACGACTTAAACTTTCTAATAATAAGAACTCTAATAATAAAGATTTTTATTTAACTGAAGACCCTTCCCCAGAACTACAAACCCTAACCGGAATACTTTTTGATAGTAATTAAAAAGCCCTTAATACTCTTAAGAGACTTTACTAGAAAGAAGAATAATATTCTGGAGAAGTATACGACTTTATTAATAAGAAGTTACTATATTTTAAAGAGAAATGTTCTTAAGCAGGAGTTTCCCCCTTACTTTACCTAAAAGCCTTCCCTATTATGCTTTAAGGTAAAGCCTATATATACTTCCTTAAATACTTTAGAGTAAAGATAATCCTATTTAAGGAGATAACTCAGAATATTAGGAATCACTTCGAAACACCTAAGAATAAGAGCTTTTACAAAATATAATTTACTGATTTATGCCTTTACTATATCATTATAGAACATCTAATAAAGAATAAGTTAGAATGCTTAGAAATTCTTCTTAACTGACTTATAAAGATATTTAATAGCCTTTATAACCCTCTTAAACAAGATATAATTCTTCTTTATTAAGTATAACAAGCAATAGAAAATGACAACGATTTTTATAATACTAAATTCAGGAATGTGCCAACCTTTAAAGGATTTGTTAGTGATCTTTGAAATTGCCTCTTAGTAATAGACATACTACTAACCTCTATAAGTTAGTTACTAATAACTACTAACAATAATGTAACTGCCCTTATCGCCTGGTCTACAGACTAAAACACTGATATAGTGATGTTCACAGACTAACGCTATTTATAAGCTATATATCGTAAAAAACCTTAAGCCAGAGCGAGCTTAAAGAAATGCTTTATTTACTATAAAGAAGGATACTAGTTAACTAACCATTCTGCCTTTAAGCAGAATAAAGTAAAAGCAACTTAGTGGAATAACAGAAAACACTAAAAACCACCCTTTAAATGCTAATACTATGCATTCCTATAGGCCTATGAAGGCAAAATAGCCTAACTTACTACTACTAATAATAGTAGTAAGAATAAACACAAAAAAGCCGCTTAGAACGCCGCTTTCCTTACTACTAATGAAAAAGAGGAACCAGATGACAAAGAGGCTTATAATACTCTCTCCTTTATAGTATTCTTTATATAAGCACTAAATCCTCCACTCTTTTCCTAATTAACCGTAAACTTCTTGCAGGATAATGCTTTTAAACATGCCTTATTTCTTAAAGACCCCTACGACTACAATACTAATGAATAACCTTAACAACACGTATATCTTATAGATATAAGATATACAGCGGATATATTTTATAGTATACTCCTGGATACAGAAGCATTAGGAATTTCAACTGCTAGCTAAGGCCAAGTCAACGCTCTAATGAAAATCATAAAGAACCTTATAATTAAGCATTCCTTTAACTAAAGGACTATTACCTTTAGAGCTAGTACTATGACTTTAACTAGTATTTTAAAGCTTCTAACGATTTTTGGCATAATACCTTTCTATATGCTTAATAGTACTATACTGTTTTTATATTTTATTACAAATATAAATAGAATGGGTGTTAAACTTAACAATCTTAAGAATCTTCTAATTTAAGGAGACAAAAAGGTACTTATTATTAGGAAATAGGAACATCCTTAGTAGACAGCTAGTTCTTAAGAACCTGCTATTTTTATGCTTTTTAAAGCCGAAATCCGTTAACTTTATTGCTGATTTGGTTATCCGTTAATTAACTAATTAAATAACCTTTTTGCTAGGGCTAGTAAAGAATTCAATAAGGCTGACATAGGGAAAATCACATATGCTTGCCATTAATGCCAGATAAACGCAAAAGCTTTAAGTAGATTTAAATTTACTCTTAAAGACAATATTAAATTTAACTACGAGGTCCTTGTTAATATCATGCAAATTAATAAGAAGCCGGTCCTATATATTATAGATTTGGCAATATCATTTCAAGCTGCCTGCTTTCTTATACCTTAATAATAAAAAGCTCGAGATATCTGGAATGCCCTCAAAGAGTGCTAGATTGACATATATCTTAAACCCCTAGACTGGATAGTCTATAATGCTAGAAGAAACTTTGCTTCTAGTGAATTTAGGCATTTAGCTCGACTATTGTTAATTAATATTGACAAAGTCCCTGTTAAGGCTTACAATAGTATTGGAAAACTTAAGCAATATCATGCCCCTTTTTGCAGAGCATATGATATTATTAAGACTAAAGCTAACGGTTTTCTCTTAAAAGAGCAAATACTTTAAATGGCTGTTAAAGCAGTTAATAACTCTGCTAGTCTAAATAGTCTTGTTACTACCCTTCTAGTCTTTAGAACCTATTTAAGGATAACAAATAATTCTCCCCTAAGCTTTATAGTTGCCTAAAGAGCTAAGATACTTTAAAAAGCAATAGATAAAGCAAGACATAGTCTTACAAGACGCTAAGTCCACAATGCTCTTAATACCTATAACAGCCTAATAACCCTGCCTATATATACTCTTCCTTTAAATTCTAATATATAAGTTTATTGTAAAAAAGGCGGATAAACTAGCCCTTATAAGCTTCTCTTAATAGAAGGAAAGACTTATATTATTAAGATGCCTTATAGCCTTATAAAGTTTTAGTCTATGGTTATTAAACTGTATATAACCTTACTAAAGGTAGAATCTTCTTACAAGGAAGACCCGGTTTATAAGGAAGACCTGGTTTAAGGTAATGAAAATCATAAAAACCCCCTTAATAACCTAATAACTCTACTATAAAGAGGACGTGGAAGACCCTGGAAACACCCTTAAGCAGAGGCTTTTCTTACTAAGAAAGAAAAGGCCGATTTTTAACTTATAATTAACCTCTACATATAAGGAAAAATTAATATACCTAAAGAACCTTTTGAACTCTCTAATAAAGCAGAGATTAATGCTTTGCTAGTAAGGAATATGTTTAAATTTGTGAAATTTAACCTGCAAAGGCATAGAGGCAAAAGACATTTTAGCTTGCAGATAGTAAGAGAAGTTAAAGGCAAGGCAACTAACTCCCTATATAAAAAGTTATAATATGTTATCTAAGGCTATAGCGACCGTGGGAAAGAGGTTATTCTTATGCAGTCCCTAATAATTTAAAGAGCTAGTTAAAGGCTTATTATTACCCTTGCTCCCTTATTGAAAAAGGAAGGCATTATGGTTTAGCTAAGGGATATTACCTAAGCATATATGTAGTTACAGATGAAGCTTAATTGCATAATTCTTGCGAAGCTTCTAGTATAAATTGCATACCTTTACCCGCTAGACGTTATTATGGTTGTAATTAAGCCGCTATATGGAATAGCAAAGGCTGGCACACATTAGTAGTCGATGTATTTTAATTATTATTATCAGAGACTACAGATAATAACCTCTATATATAACCCTTATCTTCTTATTTCTTCTAGCAAAAGCTTGTATTTTAGAATCATTAGAATGCAGACTAATAATACCTTAGGACTTAGTAATACTAAGTTTTTTAATTGCGAAGAAATTAAGTTAAAAAACGCCAAATTCCTTGTAAAGCTAAAAGAGAGGTTAATAATTTTAACACTATTAATGTTTAACGGTTGCATTTTGAGCGAAGTTAATAATAATACCTTCTTCTTATAATAAAAGGAACAAGGAAGGAAGCTATTATAAGTTAATGACCTAACCGACTAAGCGAAATATATTAAATAGTAAACACGAGGAGCGTATATTACTCTGATATGTTAACCTAAAGCATCTTACGATCTTTCTATTACTGCCTAAGTTTAATATCTAGGATCTGATAATGTTTTAAGGCTTAATAAAAGACTTTAATGGCAAATTGACAATTAAGACCGTGGACTTTAATATATATCTCTCTTACTAGAAAACGCTGCTTTTTATGTCTTTATTGATGGTTCTTTTGCAAACAATAAAGACCTTAGCTCTTAACTAGGCTATATGATCATCCTAGGCAATGAAAAGAAGGATGACAATACCTCTGAATTCACCCTCAGAGGAAATATTATAATATACAGCTTAATAAAATCTAAAAGAGTTACAAGAAGTGTATTAGCTTCTAAGCTATATGGGATGGTTTAAGGTATTAATATTACCTACGTAATAAGCACTACTCTAAATATTATTACTAACTAATTAAATAAGCTGAAAATTCTGATAATAATATGCACTAACTCTTTCTTGCTGTATAAATGTATTATTAAGCTAGGGACAATAAAGGAAAAGAGGCTAATAATTAATATTATGGCTTTATAGCAGTTATATAAGAGGAGGGAAGTGGCTAAGATACACTGGATTAATAGTAATAATAATCCTGCTGATGCAATAATAAAAGCTTTACTAAATAAAGCTCTTAAGACCTTTGTAATAAAGAATGAAGCCCGAATCCGTGTAGAAGGATGGGTTAAAAGACCTGTTGCAAGAATTGCCGTAAGAGCCGCTGCTAGAGCCGCCGAAGAATAAAAAAGTCCTAATTCCTCACTAAATCTAATAACAAATTAAGCGCCTAATAAAGAGCTTAAATTCGATGAATTTGAACGCAATTATAAGCGCCTAATTTGGTAGGATTGAACGCGGGAATTACACTCTTTGGCCCCCCCCTTACAATACTCTTTACCTCTACAACCATTCGGCCTGGATTAACAAAAGTCATTCATTTAAAGGATGTTTTTTGCTTTATTACTTGTTTATTAATATCTGATTATTTAGGGCGTTTTATGCATTTTTTTGGAGCGATTCCTCTTCTTCTTTAATAGAGAGAGAATTTGCAAGTATTAGAATCGCTTGTATAGATAATGGAAGGGATATGCTGCATTAACTAGGAATTATAGGTTGTACACAAAATGCATGCACCCTAATTGGCTGGATCACAGGTCATGTAACCTGGGGCTGTACCGTGGCTATAACACTATACCTCCGCATTATAGCCTGCTTCTTCCCCTCTTTTAAAGATATAAATAAATTAATTATTAAACCCCCCCCCCTACATTTGTGCTGCAGCATACTTGTAACCTGAGCGTTACTAACAATATTAGCTAAATATATCTTGCTTACTTTACTAATATATTTTATTAATTACCTTAACCCTAGGTTTTTCTTACTATTATTATTTCTTTAATCTTATATTCTACTAAATCTAGATTATTCTTATAAAGCAGGAGTATTAGGCTTGGTTTAGAATTAGCTAGCTATTATAATAAAAGCAGATTAGTAGCTGCCATCTTAATAAGGTTTATATAAAAAACTAAGTATATTCCTTATAGAATATTTAAATAAATAGTAAGTAAAGTTAGTATTTTTAAGACCTTATATTTTACTTTTATTTAGTTAAGTTTTTAGCTAGGATAGTTTATCTTTATATAATAAAGATTTAACTATATAAAATCCCTTATTTAGTAATGTTCTGCTAAACACTAAGAAATATTTACTATATCCTGCTAATATTATTATATAAAATTAATTATAGCTTATATTATTACTATTCCCTTTTAGATATATTCTAAAAATAATATAGATTTTCCCTTAAGTAAGGTTAGGCTTTTAGTCTTATTTAGTATATACTAAACTAATTTAATATTAAAGCCTTTTAGTGCCTGGTTTATACTTATATTAGTTACTATAGAAATATAGTTATTAAGTGCTATTTAATAAGCTAGTAGATAGTTAGCCTAGTTATACTATAAGAAGGCAATAACTACTTATAAGACTATTTATACCTTTTAGTTTACTTATTTTATACTACTATTTATTTAAGGATAATAAGATATAAATAATAGTTACTTAATACTTACTTACTTATAAAGCATAATCTAGAAATAATTAAGCTAATTTAAATTATAGTTAGAAATAATCTAATAAGGGAATCCATAAAAATGCAACTAGTAATATTTAAACTATTCTATATATGCTTTAGCTATTATACTTATTATTACCTCTAGCTATATATACTTTAAGAGATAGTTTATAATAACTATTAGGAAGTATAGTAATGCCTTGTTATATATTAAAAGCTTTATTATAAAATCTACTAAGATTTATAACTAGTAATAGTTTATAGCTAGTATAGGTTTTAATAAACCCTAATAAAGTTATTAGCTTTTATACCCCTTAAAGTAATAGTAGTTTTATATATATTATACTATATTTTTTAATATCCTATCCTAGTAGTAATCCTTATATAGCACTTAAAAGGTAGTATTTTGCCTTAAATAACCTAATATAGGTAAGTTATAAACCTATTATATAAGTAAGGTAATAAGAGGCTTATAATAAAGTACCTAAAGCTATTCCTAAAATTATAGTGCTTTTTATATATTTAAAGTATAGTTTGCTATTTATAACTAGGTTTTTACTAATATAAAAAACTTTTACTTTATTATTAGTACTACTTTTAGTTAGATTTAGTATAAACTATCCTTAATAACCCCTTAGTTTTATAGATTTTAAAGCTATTTATCTTAAAATAAATTAAAGCTTAGTAAGAGAGGACTTAAAACCTTTAAACTAAAACCTACTATAGTATTTAAATTATCTAGGTTATTCTTATCCTAGTTATTACCCTCCTTTAACTTACCTATTATCTATACCCTAACTAGGTTTATAATATTATTTCCTAGCTCTTAGATTATTTTTAATATCTTATAAATTAGGTAAAATATATAACTTACTAGCTGTCCCCCTTTACTTTAATCTTAGTCCTATTAAAATAAAGCATTTAGCTAATCTGCTTATATACCTAAATAATAATATAAGTAATAGTTAAAAAAGGATAATATTTCTGCTTATCTTACTTATCTTTTAAATCTTTCTTAAAGGGCTATAAAATACTTTAGGTTCTTATAATTTATAAGGATTATAAATAGCTAGGCTATGCTTTTTAGCTTAGCTAATTATACCTTTAGGCAGGAAATAATACTAAAGAGCTCCTTATTATAAATTATATAATTCTGCTATAAAGCTATTAGTTATACTAAGTAATATACTACTAGCCTTTATACTCCTTTTAAATTATATTAAAAGAGGTATTTGCCTATAGTTTTATTAAAAAAGTTAGCCTTTATTTATATCTTTAAGTTAGGATCTTATTATATTAAAATTAAGAAGAAAATAAAGGCGGCTTTAAGCGCCTAAAATGCCTTTTTATATTCTAAGGACTAGTAAAACCTAGTAGCTTTCTTAGTAAGATTAATTAAAAGGCTTATAAGGTTTAAGAAGTTATTAATAAACTCCTAATAAAAATTTATAAAGCTTAAGAAACTTTATACCCTATAAACTATTTAAGGTAACTTTTAATTCTAAATAGCTATAATCTTTTTTAAATGAGAATAGATAGCTTTTCTAGCTTTTATAATAAATTTTAAGTACTTTATCTTTATAATTATAAATATATACTTATTAATATTTAAGTATAGCTTAGTATATTCTAGCTATTATAGGACCTCCTATACTTTTATTATATAGTCTTTTTTAAAGCCCTTAATATAAATAAGAATATTATTTAAATAGGTTATTATAAAGTCTCTTAATATACTTTCTAAGGTATTATTAATATATTATTAAAAAGTAATAAGCACCCTTACTAAATTAAAAGGGTAAACTAGCTACTTAAAAAGTTTAAATTATATTTAAAATGCTATTAACTACTTATTTCCTTTAGTAACCTATAGCTTATAAAAGGCTATATAAATATTAAGCTTAGTAAAGTATCTTACTTTAGCTAGAAAGTAAAGGGTTTTTTTAATTAAAAAAAGGAAGTACTTATTCTAGGCTATAACTTTATTTAATACTTAATAATTTATATAAAATTACTAACTCCCTTTTACCTTTTTAATAAGTAAGACTAAAGCCTTAGTAAATAAAAAGCTAGCTTATATCTACCCTTTATTTATTAAATTTATAATTTACTTTTATATTTCTAGGAGCTACTCCTAAGGCATATTATATAAGAAAGCTTAAGGAAGTTTAGGGTTTATATTATTAGGGTTTTTTTATAGTTAAATATAATAGTTTGCAGTCCCTTTATATAGTAGTAATATATTTGCCTTTTTTTTATTAAATAGGTTTTTAAAATCCTAGAGCTTTTTTAGTAAGTAGTTTAAAAGCGTTTTAATTAGGTTTAGTTTAGGTATAAAAATATTAAGTATTAAGGTTATATTTTATAAGCTAATAGCTAAAAACTATATATCTTTTTCTTTTTTTACTATTACTTATTATGCTATCTTAGTATATACTAAGCCTAATATTATAATTATTAGAGTTATTATCTTTCTAGTAAATATTACTTATACCTAAAGGTTTTTTAAAGAATAAACTATAAGCAACTCCTAGCCTATATAAATTATAATATTATATTACTTTAACTATAGGGTTCCTAAAATATATAACTAAGTAAGACCTAGGATTATATATACTAAAACTAGAAAACTCTATTTATTTATATTAGTAGTAAACTAGATAACCCTAGATATTATAGTTAGGCCTTAATAATAGCTATTTTAGCCTTACTTCTTAATAAAAATAGCTATTTAAATTATTTAAAGTTAGGCTAATAGGAATATAAAAAACCCTATACTTTATGTAAAAGATTTACTTATAATAGTATAGCTATTATACTTACTATCTACTTATATATTAACAAAGGCTATTTTATTAAATAAAACTAATAATAAAAAAGGAATAGTATTTATTTTTTATTTTATTTATTTATATGCCTTAGCTGTAATATATAGTTAGTATAATAGTATTTTATTATTTTTTTTCCCTTTACTAAGCTTTATACTTAAGGGCTATCTTTTTTTAATTCCTTTTTTACTTTAGATTTAGACTAGTAATTAGTTATATTTAATATATATATAGTTATTTTTAGAGGTTATACTAGGAGAAGCTAGTAAGACTTTATATAGTATTATTATTATTCATGTACGCTAGGTAGCTAGAGCCACTAACTAGTTTATTAACTAACTTCTTAATATAGGAAAAACCCTAAGATAGGGGAGAAAACCCATATTCTTCCATATAGCTCCCGCTAAGCCTCTGATATAGAGTCTTTATTGTTTCTAACTATTAGTATAAGATATCTACTAGTTCCCCGGAACTACAGACAATAACAGAAGTGTGGTTGTGCTTTATATAAAAGGTTAGTATGTTAGTAAAAACCCCCTATAAGCACCTCCCCTCCTAGTCTGGCTCTTCCTTCTCTATCCTATTGTTTCTGTTACCTCTAGTCCCTTTCTCAGCCTTATTATTGCATATCTGCCACACCTTACTAAGCTCCTCTGCTAACCTATACTACTAAAGTTACCTAGTTAAAAGCACTTACTTTATAATATTTAGTACTAGCTTCTTATTATTAAGCACTGCCCTAAGTTTCTATAGATCTCTTATTACAGGCACTACTAGAATCAGTCTTAAATAGTTATATTCTAGGCATAACAAGATAAGGTGGTAGATATCCTTATTTCCTCCCTAGTATTAGTATATTAGTAAAGTTACCTTAGGCACTTATCTGTTATAGAGAAAGGCATTTAGCCCTATTTTTTCCGTTTAAAGCTAAACTAGGGCTATAGATTCATACTTAAGCAGGCTATTATAAAGCTTTACTATCTTTTTTATGCTCTTAAAGTTAGGTTCCTTATCTACTACTATTACTTTTGCCTGTTCTCTTCTTACCTAAGCCTTATACCTCTGCTGGATTCACTGTTTTTCCTACTCCCTCTCTAATTCCTATCTAGCTATAAGGCTGCTAGGGAGGGGGGGGGGGGCATTAGGAAACGCCTTATAGCGATTACGTCAGCAGCCTCTTCCTTGGCGTCATAGCTGTAATGCTATCAAATTACAGGCCTGCCGTATCTTCTTGCCCATGCTACTATCCTTAAGTCTTTAGTAGAATTGTTATTTAACGTAATTAAGGTACAGATCCACCGGCAGTACTACTGCTTTTGTCTCTAAGAGTGTTACTAGCGTTGCCTTATACGCCCCTGTAACCCGCCTTAAGCATTTATTTTATTCCCTTATAAATGCCTTTGCTACCCCCTATGCTACCCCTTCTGGCTCACTATGGGTGTGGTATATCCTAGCTCTATAGGCTATTGTGCTTTATATTACCTGTATATAAAGGGATCTTGCATACTCTAATCGGCATCCCCATATAAACGCAGCTAGTACTGTAAGCACTAATTTCTGCTGTAACAATTTGGCATTCACCTTCTCTATATAGGTTGACTAACGAAGCTTCTGGTAAATCCAAACCCCTAGAAATTGCACTAATTATATCGGTTGTATTATTGCTCTTTTAAGTCGGATCGTTGTTATAATTGCCTGCCTCTTCCTTGTAAAGTATATTAGCTTGCTCTTTCCTAGGTTAAACCTTAGCCCATACTCTTTTAACCACTCCTTATATATTCTCCAGGCTCTTTCTAGTTATACTTTTGTCTTCTCTGCTGTTTTTTTATATATTATAATGTTTATATCATTTAAGAACCCTAATATTAACATTAATTCCGCTGCTGCTAGTCTTTAATATAGTAGCGTAATATAGAGCAGGAAGAGAATAGGAGACGCCGGCGACCCTTACGGAACCCCTGTAGTAACTTGGATTTCCTTAGTAATACGTCCGTTAAACGCTAATTATACTCTCCTTTCTAACGTAAAGCCCTGTGCCCATCTGGCTATCTACCCTAGCAGTCCTAACTCCTTTATAGTATAGATTAATCGTTTATAGCTAATAGTGTTAAACGCCCTAGTGATATTTAGCTATAGTAATAATGCTATTTCCTAATAATGCCACGCCATTCTCACGACCTCTTTTAGCATGCTTAGTACTATTTCTATTAATCTGCCAGCCCTGTTGCCTATCTATATGTCTAGTAGTATATGGCCTTTCTCTGCTATAATAGTAATCCTCCTTATAATAGCTCTCTTAATTACTTTGCCTATTATATTTAATAGCAATATTAGCCTTTACCCCCCTGGTCTGCTTAACTCCTTAGGGGACTTCCTAGGTTTGTATAGAACTACCACCTTTGCTCGTTAGAAGAAGGCCGGATAATATCCCAAGCTATAGCAAGCATTTATAAGGCGTATTAAACACGATATTAGGGCTGCTCTGTATAGCTTAAGGAAACCCGTTAGCAGCTTGTCCGGTCCTAGGGCTTTCTAACTTACTATATTCTTTATAACCTCTTTAATTTCCTTCTTTATAAACATAGGAACTGCCTGATTATTATTATAGTATCTTATTCCCTTTTCTGCCTCTAGACCTAGAGCCCTAGCCATGGATAGAGGGAAGAACCTCTCTGTAAATACCCTTGCCTTACCCTTATATATAACCTTTACTATCTCCTCCCTACTATTGTCTCCTAGCTAGGTTAGTAGTAGGACCTGTTACCTTTTAGGAGGAAGTCCACTCTATAGCCAGGCCTAATGCTCTAAGGTCTAAAGACTCCCTTTAGACCTGGATAACTTACTAACTGCCTATTGCTAGCTATTTCTCTTCTCCTTTAAGATAATATGATCCTGTTTTTTTATAGCTTTCATTAAGGCCTGCCATACTTCCTACGTCCGTTGTTACTACTACTGCCTATTAGCATGTCTTGCCTCTGCTGTTACGTCCCTTACCCTTTTATTCTACTAAGGCTATGGTTTGCTACGCCCTTAAGGTTACTTAGGTGCTGCTGTATTGGCTATCTCTATGAGCTGTTAGGTAAGCTACTACGCATAGTTATTGATTTCTTACTAGTTGTATAGCAGAAGCTCTAACCCCTTCTTTTTAAGCCTGTTTAAAGCCTTTGCTATAATAAGGTTTTTGTCCGCTGTTCTCTAACCCCGGACTAACCCTAGGCTGTTGCTTAATTCCTTATTTATCCCGATGCTAATAAGCTAGGGCATATGGTCGGATCCGGCGATTTCTACTGGCCTAATGAATTTAATACTAATGTTATAGGTGGTCCATGCATGGTTAATAGTGCTGTCCCTGCTACTATGTTCTCTCCTTATTACTTCCCTAAACGGCGTAGCTAGGCTGAGTTGCTACCTTGTTATGAATTCTAATATCTTATTGTGCCCTAGAGATGTTCAGCTAAATCTGTCCTATAAGGGGTGATGTTAGTTAAAGTCCCCTACAAATATACTCTAGCCCTTTGCCTAGGTATTAGTAAAGTGTTATAAAGGCGTTTGCCACTCCCTTTTATAAGCCAGGGAATAGATGTTATATATCTCTACTCTATATAGCTTAACACTGCACTAATTCTTCCCCCTCCCTATAGTCTAAAGTCCTGTCTTAACCTTCTGGTGTATATAAATTACTATTCTTCCGCTATATATTGCTAATATATAGTGTCCTTAAGATGGATTTAGCGGTATACTGTTATAGCCTCCTGGTTCCTAAATAGCTATTACCTTAGGGCTAATGTTATGCCCTAATGCTAGATGTACTAGATTGCTTTTCTTCTGTGTATTCCAGTATATAACCTTAATTATGTACTCTATTATGTGCTTTAGAGCACCCTGGTTAGGCTAGCTCTGGTATTATTTGGCCCTTTAGTTGGCTATAGAAAGGCTAGTATTATGCCTTTCTCTGCTGGTCTCTGTTGTCCTAATCTTAGCTTATAGGTTTGTTTTATAGAAGGGCCCCTTAGTTATATGCTCCTTCCTCTTAGCTGCCTCTTTGTTAGTCCCCTGGTTTCTTCTCCCTAATAACCCTTGCCTGTGGTAGCTGTTGTAACCTCTAACTAATAGTTGCAGAAGAACAGTGGCCTTATGGCATAAGCCTCCCTGGCCTGCTGCTATCTCTTATTACTTACTAAGCATAGTTAAGACTATACTGAATATGCCCCTACATAATTTAGGCATCTCTCCTGTACCTTGCCTGTTAACATTAGGCAAGTCCTCTTTTCCTTAGGGTGTTTTCTGGTAGCATACCTGCTGCATCTTGCTTCCTCCTTATAGTATTTAGTAATATATCTAATCTTATAGTAGTTATAATATTACTTTGGGTGGATCATCTTGTTATATAGCTTAGCGTTAAAAATCTCTGCTTAGTATACTATTCCCCTATGGTATAGTTAGTTTGCTGCCTTAGTGCCCTTAACACTAACTACTAATGGTGCCCTTGTCGCTGTTCCTCTTGGCTTCTGTACTGTTATCTTTGCCATATTTAATCCATTTTCCTTTTTAATGTTCTTCCTTATATCCTTAATTGTAATGTGGTTTATTAATTATATTAGGAATCCCTTAATAATCACACTAAACATCTTCCTGTTTACTTTTGCCTTAGGTCTAAAGGCAACTCCTACCTAGGCTGTGTTTTCCTTTTATTTCCTCTTTACTTTTATAAATATAATAACTGTGTCTTTACTTTGTAATTAGTATACTGCTACTGCCTCCTCTACGCTAATAGTGCTGTTTACTGCCTTTATAATCTCTCCTAGCAATCTGTTCCTAACTACCTTGCTAATAGTGCTTTTCTTTACTAGTGCTTCCCGGTAATAGCAGGCTAGTATTGCCATACCCTCCGTTTAGGCCAAAGATATCATTATATTCTGCCCTATAACTCCGTAAGCTATAATATTTGCTTAAGTCCCTCTAACTACTAATCCAGTCTTATAAACAGCCTTTATTGCCTCTTTAACTGCCTTTTTAACCGTGGTTTCTACTTTACTGCTAACTACTTCTATAATTAAGGCTTATAGGCCTCCTGTGTCTGTTCTTGCTTAGGCTATCTTCCCTCCTGTATTTATAGCAATTTATATAAAAGTTCTAATAAAAGCCTATACTTCTATTATTTCTACCTTTAGAATAACTTTTATTATTAATTCCTTTAGTAATTTTATTTTATTCTTTAGTTTTTCTTATACTACTATTACTCTAGGATTCTCTCCTTAACATTATATTTCTTCCTAGGTAGTGCCTTATCCTTTGTTGGTTATGGATTTATATAAAAATTCGTTAATTATTGCACCCCTTATACTGCTTACTCCCCTTATGTAATGCGCTATTGCTAGGGGGGGTAATTGATAATGAGGAATCTGATTCTATGCTTCTTTTTTGTTTTAGGCGTAATACCGCGTCGTATCCGCGGTGTTCCGTAATAATAATTAGATTACTATTATATATACTACCTTATTAGCGCCTGACTTTATATAGTAGTTTATACTATTATAATATAAGTACTGCTTATTATTCTGTTATATTTATATAATTTCTTTAAAAACCTATATAGTATGTGTTTTTCCCTTACTTATTAATACTATAATATTTATTCCTATTATTTATATATCTCTCTTTATATTATAAGAGGAAGCTAAAGGGGGTCCGGCCTATTTATAGTATTAAAGCTTAAATTATTCCTTTAGTTTATATAACTTAATATTTAGTATAATACTTTATAGCCTAGCTACTACCCCTTAGTAGTTAGCACAGGGAATATTATATTCCATATAGTAATTATATATCTTTTTATTTAAAGCTATATATAATTTAAATAGTTTTATAGGGTCTGCTTATTTATATTCTTTTATTAAGATAAGTTTCTATTTAAATTAAATAAAAAAATTATTAAAATTTTCTCTTAATTATTATTTAACCTAGTTAAGTTTAGTAATAGTATGCTTTTATTAATAGGGGTTAATAAATAATAAGTTAAGATATAATAAGAACTTTACTATAAAAAAATAAAGGGATTCCCTAGCCTTGAAAAAGGGTATAACTTATGCCTAAACCTAAGCTAATAAGCACTAATAAATAAAACACTATTTATTTTAATTATTACTAATAAAGGTGCTATTAGCTACTAGTTTATAGGCTAAAAGACTATACTAAGCTTAGTATTTAATCCTATTTCTATTATAAGAGTTACTTATATTAAGGGATTTTCTTTTTAGTTTTGCCTTTATTAAGGCTATTTATTATCTACTTATACCTAAGGTGTTTATATTAGTATTAAAAGATATAGCTAAAGTAGATACTATTTATAGTTATTATTTTAGCTTAGTAATTTTATTTATTATATTCTTATTTATTATTTCCTATACTATTACTATATTTGAAAAGCATAATAGCTTTTATATAGTATTAGTTTTAGCTAGGTTAGCTATAGTATTAGGTTATATTATATTCATTATTATTCTATTTATTATAAGTATAACCTTTATATTATATTTACTAAGGTTTCTAGGGCAGATAATAAAAGGATAAATAATATATATTATAATCTTACTAAAATACTATTATAAAGCTAGTAACCTAAATAAGAATATTATTTATAAAGAAGAAGAAAAGAAAAAGATTTATTTAATTTTAGTAACCCTGTCTTTATAGTTATATATATAACTAGGGCCTAAGCTGCTTATATATTGCTTATATAAAGCCGTCCGCTTTCTAGCTGTGTAGATCCGAGCTTTAAGCTCTAATCCATCACATATACTTTTTATTAAGTATATAAGCCTATATTATATTTTAATTATTTATATATAATAATAATAAATAAAGTTAAGGAAAACTAAATTCCTTAACTAGATTTAAAATCTAATTTAAAATTAAAGCTATTAATAATAAATTTACATACTTTGCTTTTATTAAGCTTAAAGCTATAATAATTTATTTCTTAAAACTCTAAAAAATTATACCTTTACTAAGCATAATAATATGCCCTGCTATATAATATTATATATTAAGATTATTCTTATTGTTGGTAATGCGCAGGTTACAAGTATGCTGTAGCACAAATGTAAGGGGGGGGTAAAGTCTAATAATTAATTTATATATTCTAATAAAGAGAGAGAAGTAGGCTATAATGCAGAGGTATGGTATTATAGCCACGGTACAGCCCTAGGTTATATAACCTATAATCCAGCTAATTAGGATACGTGCATTCTGTATATAACCTATAATTTCTAGTTAATATAGCGTATTCCTTCTATTTTCTATATAAGCAATTCTAACACTTATAAATTCTCTCTTTATTAAAGAAGAGGAATTGCTTTAAAAAATACATAAAACGCCCTAAATAATCAGATATTAATAAACCAGTAATAAAGCAAAAACCATCCTCTAAATAAATAACTTTTATTAGTCTAAGTTAAATGGTTATGGGGCTAAAGAGTATAATTCCTGCAGTTAATCCTACTAAATTAGGTGCTTATAATTGCGTTTGAATTTATTAAATTTAAACTCTTTACTAGGCGCTTAATTTGCTGTTAAATTTAGTAAGGAATTAGGACTTTTCTAATCTTTAGCGGCTCTAGTGGCAGCTCTTGCAGTAACTCTTATAATAGGTCTTTTAACCTATTCTTTTATATAGATTTAGACTTTATTTTTTATTATAAAGGTCTTAAGAGCTTTGTTTAGTAAAGCTTTTATTATTATATTTATAGGATTATTATTGCTATTAATTTATTATATCTCAGCTACTTCCCTTCTTTTATATAACTGCCTTAAAGCTATAATATTAATTATTAGCCTCTTTTCCTTTATTATCCCTAGCTTAATAATATATTTATATAGTAAGAAAGAGTTAGTATATATTATTATTAGGATTTTTAGCTTATTAAGTTAGTTAGTAATAATATTTAGAGTAGTGCTTATTATATAGGTAATATTAATACCTTAAACCATTCTATATAGCTTAGAAGCTAAAGCACTCCTTATAACTCTTTTAGACTTAGTTAAACTATATATTATAATATTTCCTCTAAAGGTAAATTTAAAGGTATTAATATTCTTTTTCTTATTACTAAGAATAATTATATAGCTAATGTCACGGTTGGAGGTCTACTAGTAGAGTGAAGGCTATAGTTGAGCGTACTTATAGCTAGATAGCTGTAGGTAGGGTTAGTAATGTAAATATTATATTTACTAGCCTTTTTATCTTTCTATAAGGCCTGTCCCCCTATATACCTATATGTAGCTAGGGCATGGCTTACTTTAGTAGGTCTCTGTCCCTTATGCTCTTATCTTATAACTCTCTTAACAGAGTGCCTTTTCTTATTTATAATTGCCTTTAATTACTATAAGTAGTCCTAAGCCTTAGTTTTTACTCCCTTATAACTCTCTTACTATAACCTAGTAAGCCCCTTTTTTTAAATATATAACTCTTATATTATTATTTATTATAACTTTACTAAATACATGTGTATTATACTAAGCCTACCCTGCTTCCTAACTTTTTAATAGTAAATTTAATCTTATAATAACCTTATAGTAAGATCTTTACTAGGTTCTAGCTTATACTTATTCTTAATATTAACTCTTATAATATTACTAATGTCTTTTGTAATGTGTTATATATATACTCTGCTACCTTACTGCTTTTTTAATATTAACTCTTATAATATTACTAATATCTCTTATAATGTGTTATACGTGTACTTTGCTACCTTGCTGCTTTCTTAATATTAACTCTTATAATATTACTAATGTTTCTTATAATATATTATATATATACTCTACTACCTTACTGCTATTCTCCTTTTATAATCTATTATAATGTCTTATATATTAAAGTTTCTTTTTAGTACCTAGGAATTCTTTAATTTATTATAACCTTTTTACTTTACTAAGTATTTATATTACTTGCCTTAATACCTTATATATTATAATATACTTAACCTTATATAATTTCTAATTATAAATAAGTAGCTATAATATTACTATAGCCTTATTAGGATTTAAACCTTTATATAGCTTTAAACTTATAATATTAAATATATTATATAAGCATATATTATTTAAAAGCTTTAGATAATAAGCTAGTTTATATACACTTACTTACTTTAAAACCTTAAAAGGTTTTAAATACTTTACTATAAGCTTCTTACTTAGTTATTAAAAGTTAATATTCTTAGTTAATAATAATATATAATTACTTAGTAAAAAACTTATTAAGCCTCTTTTCTTATTATAGTGCTTTATATACTATTCTTAAGTTACTTAAAATAGCTACTTAGTTACCTTATATTATTATTATAATTCTTATACTCTTATATTTACTTATATATTTATATATTTATAATATCTAGTGCTTTTATAATATAGTTTAGGCCCCTTAGTTAATAACTTTATAATAACTTTACTAAAGAGTAGCTATAAGCTAATTGCTTACTAGTATTATAAGTATATTAAGCTAAATATAAATAGTTTTTCTAGTTTATTTACTCTTATACTTTAAATGCTTTAAGGTAGTGCTTTAAGACTTAATTAATTATTTTTATTTATTTATTTATTTATAAGTAAAAAGTAGTACTAAGTAGTTACTTAATTATTAGTAAGTAGTAAAAGGTTTTCTAAAAACTACTAATAAATATTATTTTTTTATTTAAGATAATCCCTTTTAGTATATTATAGTCCTTAAATATATATTTAAGGAAGATAGTAGTAAGATTATTACTTATTATTCTTATAAATATAGCTATATATAGTGCATATTTTAAGAATTAATCCATAATAATAAGAATTATATTATATTCCTTTTTACTAGCTTATTTTATTAAAGAAAAGCTAGTAATAAAGTTTATAAAACCTCTTAAAAAGGTTTACTAAAAATTAGTAATATAGCTAACTTATTATAAGGTTAATATAACTTAGGATTATTAACTTAATAGTTTAAGTATAAGCTTATATAGTTTTTTATATCTTTTTATAATTTTAGCTAATAGTATTACTTAATTACTTTATAAATTATCTTCCTTATACCCTGTTATCCTACTATAAGGTTATTATAAGTAAGCATTAGAATTTTTATATATATTTTTACTAGTATATATACCCTTATATTAAAATATAGTAAACTATTTTTATTAATTACTTAATACTTTTTAACTATTATATTACTACTATTAAGCAGTACTATTTATATTTTATATAATAGATCTTGTTTTTATGCTTTTTAAATTACTATTATAATATATTTACTTAATAGCTTTTTAGTATATTTAATAGTACTTTATCTTTTAATTATTATTAGTTTTACTATTAAATTACTATATACCTATATAAACTATATTTATAAATATATAACTAAAGAGGTTTTCTTACTATAAGCTTACTTTAAACTCTTAAATACTATATTATTAAATAGGGTTACTATTAATATACTACTTAAATATATAGCTTTTATACAACTTAAATATATAGCTAGGAAGGTCTTTTTATTACTAGCTTACTTTAAACTTTTAAATACTATATTATTAAATAGGATTACTATTAATATACTACTTAAATATATAGCTCTTATATTACTTAAATATATAGCTAAAGAGGTCTTCTTACTATTAGCTTGCTTTAAACTCTTAAATACTATATTATTAAATAGGGTTACTACTAATATATTACTTAAATATATAGCTCTTATACTACTCTTTCTTTATATCTCTTATAATAAGGCCTTTATGCCTTAAAATACTATTATATATATTACCTTATTAGTATTACTATTACTTTACTTTTTCTTTATAAACTTATTTAAGAATATTAGTAGGTATAATAACTATACCTTTACTATAGCTGCTTTTAAGAAGTAATTTAGTCTTTAAGATAGTTTACTAGCTAGGTTTAACTTTTCTAGCCTATACTTAATTATAAAATTATATAAATAAAGTTTATTTAATACTATAACCTATTTACTAAAAAGCTTTAGTTTTATTACTAGGTATTTATAATTTAAGTAATTAGTAACTACTTTTATTAAATACTATAAATAAGCTAGGTAATATCTTTATATATAAAAAGCTTTTTATATAGCTAGTAGCTTAGTATTAGATATTATATAATAGAGTTTAAGACCTAATAACTTTTTTAATATATATATAACTAGGTACTAATTACCTAGCACTAATATTACTAATATTATACTAATAATAAACACTAAGGCAATTATTTTAACTTAAAGAAAGGCTATTAAATTAAAATAAACTAGGACTAATGCTTTTAAAAACTTTTATTTTAGTATTTTAAATATAGCTTATATATTATAAAGTAATTTAAAGGTCCCTTTAAACCCTCTCTTTAAAAGGTTTATTAATAAATTAGTGATTTTACTATATACCCTAATAAACTATTAGTAAAACCCTATAAACCTAAAAAAGATTTATATATTTAGTATACTACTAAGTAATAGCTATTTTACTATTACCTTAATGTATTTTAGTTTTATTTTAATACCCTTTAGTATAATAATAAATCTAAGAAAGCTAACCCTTATTATTAAGAATTTGCATTTATGAAGGTTTATATATAGGTTTATAATATGTAATCTCTATAGAACTAGTTTAATATACCTTTTATATATAGCTATATTACTACTATAAATTAGAATATTATTTAAATAAACAATATATATTATATTTACTAGCTCTCCTAGTATAGTATTAATATATTCTTAGAAGGTAGTAAGTATATTTACTAGGCTAAAAGATATAATAAGATATTTAAAGTAACTATATTAGTATTAAAAAGCTATCTTTTACTTATTATCCTTATAAATACATAGCTAGTAGTAAGCATCTTTTAAGTCTAGCTTTATATAAATTATTACTTCTTTTCATCTATTTAACAATTTTAATATAAGGGAAAAAGAGGCCTTATCCTTCTTAGTAACCCTATTAAAGCCTTTATAATCTATATAAAGGTATAGTTAGCTTCCCTTTTTTAGTATAAATAATATTAGGGCTCCTACTAAACTTATTAATTTACTTATTTAGCCTTTCTTTTATATATCTACTAAGTATTTATAGAGAACTTATAGCTCTTTCTTTACTAGGTTATAAATTAGCCCCTATAATGGCATTCCTTCTTTTATTAATTTTATTATATAAGTTTTCCCTTTTAAAGAGAGTAGTTTACTAGCTAACGTTTTTAAAAATATATTTATAAATTCTTTATATTCTAGTAGGAGTGTCTTTATAGTAACCTTTTTATTTATTTTATTTTTATTTAGCTCTTTTTAAAAAACAAATAATTATACTATATATTAGCTAAGGATTAGTATTATACTTACTGCTTTTTTTATATAGTAAATCTATTATAAGCTAGTAACTAGCTTTAAGCATTGCCTTATTACTAGATGTTATTAATAACCTAATGCTTATAATAGTACTTTTAGCTTATAGTTTATAGCCTAGTTTATTCCTAGGATTAATCTTTCTTTAGTATCTGCTATATAGCAGTAAAGTTAATAAAATTTATTATAACCTATACTATTTATTATTTATACTACTTTATTAATAATACCCTAGTGCTTTAATTCTATTAGTAAGGCGCTTTTTAGCTTTACCTTATTGTTACGGTTGGAGGTCTATCAGTGGAGTGAAGGCTGTAGTTAAGCATACTTAAAGCTAGATAGCTGCAGGTAGGGTTAATAATGTAAATACTATATTTACTAGCCTCTTTATCTCTTTATAAGGCCTGTCCCCTTATATACTTATATATAGCTAGGGTATAGCTTGCCTTAGTAGGTCTTTATATTCTTATACTCTTATTTTATAACTCTCTAAATAAAGCGCCTCCTTTTATTTATAATTACCCTTAATTACTATAGGTAGTCCTAGGCCTTAGTCTTTGCTCCCTTATAACTTTCTTATTATAACCTAGTAAGCCCTTTTTTTTAAATATATAACTTATATGTTATTATTTATTATAACTTTACTAAATATATATATATTATACTAAGCCTACTTTACTTCCTGTCTTTTTAATAGTAAATCTAATCTTATAATAACCTTATAATAAGGTCTTTACTAGGTTCTAGCTTATATTTATTTTTAATATTAACTTTATAATATTACTAAGCTTACTAAACCTAAAGCTGTTTTTTCTTATTACTTATAATTTACTTCTAACTCTCTTTTATTATTAAAGCTACCTTACTCTGCTTATATTAGCTTATAGCTTACTACTTTATTATAATATTAATACTGCTTATAGAGAAATCACTCCTAGGCACCTTAGTGTCTAATTATATAAATAACATTATTAATCCAGGCATGTGTATTAGATTAGTAGCCTAACTATCTAGCTATAAAAAGGTCTCTTCCCCTCTCTTTTTAGCCTGTTTTTTCCTTTTTTCTTTATTATTATTTACTTATATATTATTTCTTATCAATATTATGTTTTTACTCTCTTATAGCTTAGCTACTATTATTACTCCCTTTTTATTAATATATATATAGATTTTAATATTATTATTATCTCCCTTATTTATTTTATCTGTTTAGTACGTTATATACTTAATACTATATATACATTACTTGCTTATAGCTAATAATTACTAGTTATTATACCTTATACTAGTTAATCTCCTATCTTTTTTTTATAGCTTTTTTTTTGCTCTTAGTAAGCTAAATATTATAATATTTATCTTTAGAGTTAGTTAGTATATTATTTAAATACTTATGCCCTTAAGCTATAGCTAACTTACTATTAGGGTCTAAAAAATTCCTTATTATTATTATAGCTATATAGTAGTAACCTAGTAAATCTTTTTAAAGCCTAATAATACTAAACCTGTTGGTAACGTACAGGTTATAGGTATGCTGCAGCATAAATGTAAGGGGGGGGGTTTAATAATTAATTCTGTCTTTCTAAGAAAGAAAGGAGAAGCAGGCTATAATGTAAAGGTATAGTATTATAGCCACGTTATAGCCCTAGGTTATATAACCTATAATCTAGCTAATTAGGGTGTATGTATTCTGTATTTAACCTATAATTCCTAGTTAATACAACATATCCCTTTTATTCTTTATATAAGTAATTCTAATACTTATAAATTCTCTTTTTATTAAAGAAGAGGAATTGCTTTAAAAAATACATAAAACACCCTAATAATTAAATATTAATAAATAAGTAATAAAGCAAAAAACATCCTTTAAATGAATAACTTTTGTTAGTTTATGTTAAATGGTCATAGGGCTAAAGAGTGTTATAGGGGGGGGGGGCTAAAGAGTGTAATTCCCGCGTTCAATCCTACCAAATTAGGCGCTTATAATTGCATTCAAATTCATCGAATTTAAACTCTTTATCGGGCGCTTAATTTGCTGTTAACTTTAGTAAGGAATTGGGAATTCATCGAATTTGAACTCTTTATCAGGCGCTTAATTTGCTGTTGACTTTGGTAAGGAATTGGGACTTTTCTATTCTTCGGCGGCTCCGGCGGCGGCTCTCGCTGTTGAATTTGGCGAGGAATTAGGCCTTTTCTATTCTTTAGCGGCTCCGGCGGCGGTTCTTGTAGTAACTCTTGTAATAGGCCTTATGTGTAAAGGTTAATTATAAGCTAAAAGTCGGCCTTTTCTTTCTTAGTAAGAAAAACCTTTACTTAAGGGTGTTTAACTTTTCTATTATTTAGCGGCGGCTCTTACGGCAACTCTCTTAACAGGTCTTTTAACCCATTCTTTTATATAGATTTAGTCTTTATTTTTTTATTATAAAGGTTTTAAGGGCTTTATTTAGTAAGGCTTTTGTCTTAAGCCAGGGGATTCTTATAAATTTCGTTATAAGCCAGGGTATTCTTATAAATTTCTTTAAGTTTAGCGTCTTCTTACCCTTAGCTTTTTAGGCTATAGCCTTGCCCTTCTTAGGAAATTAAGGATTCTTTATCTGAAACCGGGTCTTCCTTATAATAAAGTCTCTTAAGAGTATTAAGGGCTTTTTAATTACTGTTAGAAAGTGTTCTAGTCGGGTTTTGTAGTTCTGAATAAGGGTCTTTAGTTAAATGAAAATCTTTTCTAGTTGATTTCTCTAATAAAGGTTTGTAATCCGTATTAGGGTTAATATTTAAGATATTAATGAGATCTTTAGAGGCATTTAATCTTAATCCTCTGGCTATCTTAACGCCATTATTATTAAGGTAATTACAAAGGGTATACCTAAGGTTATTATTACTTTTATTAAAAGCAGCCTTAGTTTAATTTTTATAATCTTACTAGAAGTTAATAAGGAGGTTATAATCTTTTCCTTTATTAAGAATATAGTAGTTAATTATATATATAATATGGTTATTAATCTGTTGTTTAGTAGCTATATTAATATTAATATTATTAACTAACTTAGTCTAATTTTATAATAGAATTAAATAGTACTTATAAAGTTTTTAAGGAAGAGTGCTCTTTAGAAGTTTTTTTTTATAGATATCTTTTTAGATTTATTTATTAAAATTATCTATTTTTCCTTAGCTTAATGATATTTTTAGTGTTTTAGGTTAAGTTAAGCTTTATATTTAGTACTAATTAAAGCAGTTAGCGTTAGTTAATTCTCTGTAAATAACAGTAAAGATCTGGTTTTAATTATAGACAAGTAATAGTTAATAATAAGGGAGAAGATTTATAAGAGTTAAGTCTTCTTATAATCATAAATAATTTAACAGTTAATAATTTAAAGAAATAATCCTTTAGTTAGCATAACGTTAGAATTTCTTATAGTTATATAAGTAAAAGTATTTAGATAAGTCTCTTTTATATATAACCTAGTAAATCTATAGTTATTAGCAACCACTAATTAGTATTAGTAACACGCAGGTTATAGGTATGCTATAGCATAAATGTAAGAGAGGGGTTTAATAATTAATTCTATCTTTCTAAGAAAGAGAGGAAAAGCAGGCTATAGTATAGAGGTGTAGTATTATGGCTATGTTACAGCCCTAGGTTATATAACCTATAATCCAGCTAATTAGGGTGTGTGCATTTTATATACGACTTATAATTCCTAGTTAATGCAACATACCCCTTCCATTCTCCATACAAGCGATTCCGATAAAACCTATTTACCTTCTTAAGTATATTACTATTCTAAAGCCTTATAAAAAGATATATAATAATAAGTATACTACTTATACTCTACTATCCTATTACTAATTATTATAGCCTATAGTATAAAATGCTCTTATTACTTAAGGAATTTATAAGGAGTATAGTGGCATTAGTTCCTTATAATTATTCTTATTCTAATTACTACTAACTAGCTGCTAAATACCTACTTAAATTAATATTTTTTACTAGAAAATATTTAAAAAGATAGAAAAGAAAACTAATAATATTTATTACTATTAAATGCCTATAAGTTTATTACTTAATTATAGTTAATCTACTACTAATAATTCCTAGGGTATTATAAGTATACAGGCAAATTTAGCTGCTATAATAGCTAAGGCGAAAAATTCTAATATTTATAAATATACCTAATATATATATCTTGAGGTAGATATCAAGCTTAAGCTTAAGAATAATAAGCATGCTATAATCTTATAAGATATTACCTATATTACTATACTTATATAAATAAAAATCACTAACTACTTATAATATATTTATATATATAGTAAGAATATATATATCTTTTAGTTTATTTATAACTTTATAATAGCTAACTTATTACTAGCTATATAAGCTTACTATAAGGGAGATTTCCCTTGCTATATATATTATGTTTATAACTATTCCTTATGCTATATTAGAATTACTTAGTATTAAATCTGACTTTATAGATACTAATAACTCTAATAATAGCTTTAAGTAAGAATAGCTTATTAGTAGTAAGATTATAGTGCTTTTAGTAGCTATTAGTTTATTATTAATAAAGATAAGTATCTTTAAGTATAACTAATATCTCCTATAATATATTATATATATACTTTACTACCTTACTATTATTCTCCTTTTATAATTTATTATAATGTCTTATATGTTAAAGTTCCTTTTTAATACTTAGGAATTCTCTAATTTATTATAGCCTTTTTACTTTACTAAGTATTTATATTACTTTCCTTAATACTTATATTTTATAATTTACTTAACCTTATATAATTCCTAGTTATAAATAAGTAGCTATAATATTACTATAGCCTTATTAGGATTTAAACCTTTATATAGCTCTAAACTTATAATATTAAATATATTATATAGGCGTATATTATTTAAAAGCTTTAGATAGTAGGCTAGTTTATATATACTTACTTTCTCTAAAACCTTAAAAGGTTCTAAATACTTTATTATAAGCTTCTTACTTAGTTATTAAAGATTAATATTCTTAATTAATAAAAGTATATAGTTACCTAGTAAAAAACTTATTAAGCCTTTTTTCTTATTATAATGCTTTATATATTATTCTTAAGTTATATATAGTAGCTACTTAGTTACCTTATATTATTATTATAATTTTTATACCCTTATATTTACTTATATATTTATAATATCTAGTACCTTTATAATATAGTCTAGGCCCCTTAGCTAATAATCTGATAATAACTCTATTAAAGAGTAGCTATAAGCTAAGTCCTTACTAGTATTATAAGTATATTAAGCTAAATATAAGTAGTCTTCCTAGTTTATCTACTCTTATACCCTAAATACTTTAAGGTAGTGCTTTAGAACTTAATTAACTCTTTTTATTTAACTATTTATTTATAAGTAAAAAGCAGTGCTAAGTAGTTACTTAGTTACTAGTAAGTAGTAAAAGGTTCTTTAAAAACTACTAGTAAATATTATTTTTTTTATTTAAGATAATCCCTTTTAGTATACTATAGTCCTTAAATAAATATTTAAGGAAAATAATAATAAGATTATTACTTATTATCCTTATAAATATAGCTATATATAGTGCATATTTTAAGAATTAATTTATAATAATAAGAATTATATTATGCTCTTTTTTACTAGCTTATTTTATTAAGGGAAGGCTAGTAATAAAGTCTATAGAAAGCTCTTAAAAGGGTCTGCTAAGAATTAGTAATATAGCTAACTTATTATATAATTAGTATAACCTAGGCTTATTAACTTAATAGTTTAAGTATAAGCTTATATAATTTTTTATATCTTTTTATAATTCTAGCTAGTAGTATTATTTAGCTACTTTATAAATTATTTTATTTATATCCTAGTGTCCTACTATAAGGTTATTATAAGTAAGTATTAGAATTTTTATATATATTTTTACTAGTATATATACCCTTATATTAAAATATAGTAAATAATTTTTATTAATTACTTAGTGCTCTTTAACTATTATATTACTACTATTAAGTAATACTATTTGTATTTTATATAATAGATCTTATTTTTATGCTTTTTAAATTACTATTATAATAAGTTTACTTAGTAGCTCTTTAATATATTTAATAGCACTTTATTTTCTAATTACTATTAGTCTTATTACTAGGTTATTATATACTTATATAAACTATATTTATAAATATATAGCTAGGGAGGTTTTCTTACTATATGCTTACTTTAAACTCTTAAATACTATATTATTAAATAGGGTTACTATTAATATACTACTTAAATATATAGCTAGGAAGGTCTTCTTATTACTAGCTTACTTTAAACTCTTAAATACTATATTATTAAATAGGGTTACTATTAATATACTATTTAAATATATAGCTTTTATACTGCTTAAATATATAGCTAGGGAGGTCTTCTTATTACTAGCTTACTTGAAACTCTTAAATATTATATTATTAAATAAGGTTACTATTAATATATTACTTAAATATATAGCTCTTATATTACTTAAATATATAGCTAGGAAGGTTTTCTTACTAGTAGCTTACTTTAAACTCTTAAATACTTTATTATTAAATAGGGTTACTATTAATATATTACCTAAATATATAGCTCTTATATTACTTTCTCTTTATATCTCTTATAGCAAGGCCTTTATACCTTAAAATACTATTATATATACCATCTTATTAGCACTACTATTACTTTACTCCTTTTTTATAAATTTATTTAAGAATATTAGTAAGTATAATAACTATACCTTTACTATAGCTGCTTTTAAGAAATAGTCTAGTCTTTAAGATAGTTTATTAGCTAGATTTAACTGCCTTAGCTTATACTTAATTATAAAATTATATAAATAAAGTTTATTTAATACTATAATTTATTTACTAAAAAGCTTTAGTTTTATTATTAGGTATTTATGGTTTAAGTAATTAGTAACTACTTTTATTAAATACTATAAGTAAGCTATATAATGTCTTTATATATAAAAAGCTTTTTATATAGCTAGTAGCTTAATATTAAGTATTATATAATAAAGTTTAAAACCTAATAATTTTTATAATATATATATAACTAAGTGCTAATTACCTAGTACTAATATTACTAATACTATACTAATAGTAAACACTAAGGCGCTTATTTTAACTTAAAAAGGGGCTATTAAATTAAAATAAACTAGGACTAGTGCTTTTAAAAACTTTTATTTTAGTATTTTAAATGCGGCTTATATATTATAAGGTTATTTAAAGGTCCCTTTAAACTCTCTTTTTAAAAGGTTTATTAATAGAATAGTAATTTTACTATATACCCTAATAAACTATTAGTAAAACCTTATAAACCTAAGAAAGATTTATATATTTAGTATACTACTTAGTAATAGCTATTCTATTACTACCTTAATATATTCTAGTTTTATTTTAATACTGCTGGTTTCACAGGGTGTAATTGCTGCAGCAATAACGGGGGGGGGTAACAAAGGTCTGATTTCTATATAGTTATAATTATCTAAAGGGAAAAAAGGGGGACAATGCAGAAGTGTAGTGTTATGGCCATAGTACTGCCCTAGGTCATATAACATAGTAATCCAGCCAATTAGGGCACGTGCATTGTGTGTATAACCTATAATTCCCGGTTACTATTATGTATCCCTTCCATCCTTAAGACGAGCAATTCTAATACTTGCAAACTCTCTCTTTATTAAAAAAGAGGAATTGCTCCAAAATACGTAAAAAATCCGTAAAAATCAACAAATAAGCAAAAATTAATAACGTTGTAATACATAAGAAATATTACCTAAATGAATGACTTTTCCCTAGTCTAGAGCATCCTTAAAGTCCCTTAATCAATTGCATTCGGATTTATTAAATTTAAACTCTTTATTGCGTGCTTAAGCAGCTTTGGCTTTAATGCTTAATACTGGTCTCTTTACCTAACCTTCCACTTAAATCCAAGCCTTATTCTTAGTTACAAAGGTCTTAAGGCTTCTATTTAAGGAAGCCTTTATTATTGCATTAGCGAGGTTATTATAGCTATTTATCTATCAGATTTCTGCGATTTCCCTTTGCTTATATAACTATTATAGCGCCATAATGTTAATTATAAGCCTTTTCTCCTTTATAGTACTTAATTTAATAATGCACTTATATAATAAAAAAGAGTTAGTGTATATTACGATTAGGATGTTCAGCTTATCCAATTAATTAGTAATAATCCTTAAAGTTATACTCATTACGTAAGCAATATTAACTCCTTAGACCATTCTATATAGCTCTAATGCTAAGGCGCTCCTTATAACTCTTTTAGATTTTATAGAGCTATAGGTTACGATATTGCCTATAAGCGTGAATTTAGAGGCGTTGACGTTCTTTTTCTTATTTCTGAGAATAATTACATAGCTGATTTATAAGCTAAGGTCTTTATTATTAGCAAAGAAGCTATTAACGAAAACATAGAGGGAGGCATTTTCTAGTAAGAGAGGTATGTAGTAAAGTCCGCGAGTCTGATTGTTAATTTGCTACTTAAGCCTCTTATTAAGCTTCGTTATATCGTCAGGTTCTGGTTATTAACTTTAGGCAGTAATAGAAAGATCGTAAGAGGCTTTAGGTTAGCAGATAAGAGCAATATATGCACCTTAAGCCCTCTGCTTAACATATTAAGCTTAATTATCCTAGTTAACTTTTAATAACTTCTTTCCTTATGCCTTTTATTATAGGAAGAAGGTATTATCATTAGCTTTGCTTAAAATGCAACCATTAAACATTAATAGTATCGATTTCTCTAGGCATTGCTTTGGCTTTGCGAGAAATCCGGCATTTTTCAACTTAACTTCTTTATAATTAAAGAATTTAGTATTGCTAAGGCCTAACGTATTATTAGTCTGTATTCTAATAAGTTTAAAATAAGAGCTTTTCTTTAAAGAAATGAGTAGACATAGGTCGTAGGTAGAAGTAATTATCTGGAGTTTTTAGTAATAATAATTAAAATACATTAACTACTAATGCATGCCTGCTTTTGCAATTCCGTAAAGCAGCTTTATTACGACCATAATAACATCTGGCGGGTAGAGGTATGCAATCTATACTAAAAGCTTTGCAAGGATTATACGATTAAGCTTTGTCTGTAACTGCACGTATGCTTAGGTAATATCCCTTAACTAAGCCGTAATGCCTTTTCTTTTTAATAATAAAGCAAGAGCAATAATAAGCCTCTGGCTAGCTCTTTAAATTGTTAGGGACTATATAAGGATAACCTCTTTTCTATGGTTGCTATAGCCTTAAATAACATATTGTGATTTTTCGTATAGGGAATTAGTTACTTTACCCTTAATCTCACGCACTATTTATAAACTAAAGAGTCTCTTGCTTCTATGCTTTTAAGGGTTAAATTAAATAAATTCAAACACATTTCTCGCTAGTAGAGCATTAATATCAGTCTTATTAGAGAGTTTAAATGGTTCTCTAGGCGTGGTTATCTTTCCTTGCGTATAAAGGTCAATTATAAGTTAAAAATCTACCTTTTCTTTCTTTATAAGGAAAGCTTCTGGTCAAGGGTATTTCCAAGGTCTTCCATGGCCTCTTCATATTGGATTCATAGGGTCATTAAGGGAAGTCTTATAAACAATTTTATTAGTCTTGGCGTTTTCCTGGTCTGGGTTGTTTAGGCATAGGCCTTGCCCTTCTTAGGAAGTTAAAGCTATTCCCGTAGCTTCCTTATTTTAAGCTTAGTTATCCTTATAAGAAGTCTTTGCTTTTAGCGAAGTAATGTATGGCTTAACAACCATAGATTGAAACTTCGTAGGGCTATAAGACATCTTAACAATATAAGTCTCTCCTTTTATTAAAAGAAGCTTATATAGGCCAGTCCATTTACCTTTCTTACAATAAACTCATACATTAGAGTTCAAGGGGAGATTATATGTCAGCAGGGTTATTAGGCTATTTCGAGTGTTAAGGGTATTGTTAACTTAACCTTAGCCAGCAGTTGAAATTCCGGCTGCTTTAGTATCTAGGAGGATACCGTGAAACGTTTCCGCAGTATATTATAAATCCATAAGAAATACCTGCTTTTGTGTGGTTTTATTAGTATTATGGTCATAAGGGTCTTTAATAAATAACGCGTGTTTAAAGGCGTTATCTTATAGGAAATTTACAGTTAAGGCAGAAAAGAGAGGGGGATTAAGTGCTTATATAAAGAAAGTTATAAATATAAGGGTTTCTTGTGCTTCTTTATCGTTTTATGCCTTTTCTTCTTTAGAGGCAATAAATACTGCATTCTAGGCAGCCTTTTTGTGTTTATTCTTATCCCTACTGTCCAGGGGTAATAACTCTTTGTCTTTACCTTTAAATACTTATAAAAATACATAAAATTAGCGTTCAGAAGGAGGGGATTTATGCCTTTAGTTACTCTACCAAGTTTCTTTTGCTTTTTTTTATTCAGAGATAGGATGATTAGTTAACTAATATCCTTCTTTATAATAAATAAAGCATTTCTTGGATCTAGCTTTATTTTAGGGTTAGGAAGCTTATAAATATCATTAGTTGGTAAACAAGACCATGTTAGTGCTTAGGGTAGTGTTTTAAGATTAATACTTGCTTTCTCTTGCAATCCATTAGCTTATAGATGATTTTAAAACAGGTTTTATTATATCTTTCATTATAAGGCAGCAGCGAATATTACTAACTACGCCTTCGTAGGTATTGGTTCGGACGTAGGTTATCTGGTTGAATTCGGGGCTATCTTAAACAGATATTTCCAGTTGGCGCCTAAGGATTATATCTTTCTTAGAGGGGGGGTAAAGACTATTAAATAGGTCTAAGAGCTATTAAATTATTAATTCCAAACATTTAAGTTTAGTCTTCATTGGATTTTCGGCTATAACGCAATAAAACTTTATCTCTTAAAATCATGTTCAGTAGAATTTTTGATTTTCTTTAGTCTTAAAGTTTTCCTTTATTTGCTTAGTTATTATATTAAATAAAATAAGTCTTCTGCTAAATTTCTTAAGGTAATACTTATAGGCATTGCCTATAAGCATTATTAACAGTGCAAACGGGTATAACTTAGGCGAAATTCCTTATGCTATGTAGATATCCTTAAAGATTAGGACTTTAGGATATATAAAGTTAAAAAGTACTCTAGAATACTTGTTTTCCTTATTATAAACTCTAGTAAGAGAGTTTAAGGCTTTTTAGTCTATATTAGTAATTTCCTTTAATATAGTTTGTTGTTCTAAGGGAGAGGGGATTATTATTTCTATTATTATTTCTTTAGTAGGAGGGTTAGGAGGGTTAGGGGGAGGTAAGGTTATTATTAATATTAACGTGTTAATAGTATTGTTTTCTGTTAGGAGCTTTCCATTAGAAAAGAAAACAGAATTATCCATACTAACCAAATTAGTAAGTATATGGTTAATTAGTCTTTACAATCCTTCTTGCGTATTAATTCCTTAATCTCAAAGAATATCTTGAAGTACTTGTTAGACCTTAGGGGTAATCTTCTTAAAAATGTCGGCATTTTATCCTTTAAAGTCTTCTTAGTATATAAACAGAAACCTAGTACCTTACTAGTTACTAGATTTATACTAGTTAATATAGTAGGCAAATTTGTCGTAGAGTTTGGAAGTTATAGCTTTTTTAGGGTTAATTTATTCATTAGCTTTGGCCTATTTCTCTGTAAAGTAGTTAGAATACTTTTAGAGTTTTATAGGAAGGGAGTCTTAAATAGGTTAATTAGCTTTAGTAGTAGAAGTTAAAGCCATTTTTAGTGTTTTCTTTGTAATAAATAGCAAAGAAGATAATTTAATTATAA
The DNA here is from genome assembly GCA_000222935.2 of Aciculosporium take MAFF-241224. NCBI lineage: Eukaryota > Fungi > Ascomycota > Sordariomycetes > Hypocreales > Clavicipitaceae > Aciculosporium > Aciculosporium take. Next base: position 38,468 of record AFQZ01000091.1, read on the forward strand.
ACTAGTAGTAAGTTAACAATAAGGGGTAAATTCCACAAAAAAACTTTCTTAATAATTATAAATAAGTAGCAAAAGTCAATAATAATAGAAAAAGTTGCTTTTAGGTAGCATAAACAACGGATTCTATACAATTAAGTAAATAAGTATATTATATCGGAAGTTCGTCTCTTCTGTTAATTCCTGGCCAATCTGTAGTTATAATAACCACTGATTAGTGCTGGTTTTACAGGGTGTGATTACTGCAGCAATAACGGGGGGGGTAACAAAGGTCTGATTTCTATATAGTTATAATTATTTAAAGGGAAAAGAGAGGGACAATATAGAAGTATAGTGTTATAGCCACAGTACTACCCTAGGTCACATGACATAGTGATCCAGCCAATCAGGGCACGCGTATCGTGCATATGACCTACAATTTCCGGTTACTATCGTGTATCCCTTCCATCCTTAAGACGAGCGATTCCAACAAATACCCTTTAGTATAATAATAAATTTAAGAAAGCTAACCCTTATTATTAAGAATTTGTATTTATTAAGGTTTATATATAGCTTTATAATATATAATCTTTATAGAACTAGTTTAACATACCCCTTATATATAGCTATATTACTATTATAAATTAGGATATTATTTAAATAAATAATGTATATTATATTTACTAGCTCTCTTAGTATAGTATTAATATATTCTTAAAAGGTAGTAGGTGTATTTACTAGGCTAAAAAGTATAGTAAGATATTTAAAGTAATTATATTAGCATTAGAAAGCTATCTTTTACTTATTACCCTTATAAATATATATCTAGTAGTAAGTATCTTTTAAGTCTAGCTTTATATAAATTATTACTCTTTTTAATTTATTTAATAATTCTAATATAAGGGGAAGAGGGGCCTTATCCTTTTTAATGACTCTATTAAGGCCTTTATAATCTATATAAAGGCATAATTAGCCTCTCTTTTTTAGTATAAATAAGATTAGTACTCTTACTAAACTTATTAATCTTTTTATTTAGCCTTTCTTTTATATATCTACTAAGTTTTTATAAAGAACTTATAGCTCTTTTTCTATTAGGTTATAAATCAGCCCCTATAGTAGTATTTCTCTTTTTATTAATTCTATTATATAAGTTTTCTCTTTTAAAAAGGGTAGCTTACTAGCTAACTCCTTTAAAAATATATTTATAAATTCTTTATATTTTAGTAGGAGTACCTTTATAATAACCTTATTATTTATTTTATTTTTATTTAGCTCTTCTTAAGAGATGGATAATTACACTATATATTAGCTAAGGATTAGTATTATACTTACTGCTTTTTTTATATAGTAAACCTATTATAAACTAGTAACTAGCTTTAGGCATTTCCTTATTACTAGGTGTCTTTAATAACCTAATGCTTATAATAGTACTTTTAGCTTATAGTCTATAGCTTAGTTTATTCCTAGGATTAGTCCCTCCTTAGTATTTACTATATAGCAGTAGAGTTAATAGAATTTACTATAACCTATACTATTTATTATTTATACTACTCTATTAATAATACCCTAGTGCTTTAATTCTATTAGTAAGGCGCTTTCTAGCTTTACTTTATTTACTTTTACCCTGCTTTAGTTAGCTTTAAATAATAAGTCTAAATATATTATTAAGTTTATTACTCTTAGGTTAAATAGTATATTTACTATTACCTAGCTTCCTTCTTACTATAGTTTTATTTTTATTCTTATTTAAGAGTTATTAATTTTATTTTTAAAGTTTTTAATTTAGCCTAAGGGTTTAACTATAATAATATATCCCTAGGTATATATTATAGTTACTAGTATTATATTTACGTCTATGGCCTATACTGCTTTCTTATAATTACTATAGTATAAACTTATTATATGCCTATTTAATCTATATATTTTATAATTAGGTGCTTTATAATAAGGAGTAATATAGCTATATTTTTTATATTTAAAATAGGAATAAACTTACTAGCCCTAAGTTATCTCTTTCTTATTACTTATCCCCTGCTTATTCTTTAATAGTAATATTAACTTAGCTTATTTCTAATAAAGATAAGGTTTTTTATTATAACCCTTAGTAGCTATTTTTACTTTATAACCCTATTTAATAAGGTATGCTTAAGATTTAGGGAACTCTTAGCTAAGGACCTGCTTTCTTATTATATAGTTTAAGCTATTAATAAATATATAAATCTAAATTCTCTTAGGAATATTTTTAGGTAACTCCCTTTTTATTTTTCCTTAAATCTTAATAAATACTATAAATAGCTAGTTATCTTATTACTATAACTCTAGTAATAACTTTATTACTTTTAAGTAGTATATATTCTTATTTATTACTTTATTTTTTAGCTATATAATAAAGTCCTTTTAGCTATAATTATTAAAGTTTATAATATTATTTATAGTTATATACTTATTTTATTATTACTTTACTTTCTTTATTAAGTAGCTACTAATATAAGTAACCTTAGTTAAGTTATTTATAAAGGTTGCTTTATTTATAATAAAAGCTATATTTAAGTCTATAAAAAAGGATTATAAGTTCTTATAGCTATTTCCCTTATAAACTAGGGCTTTTAATTATACTTTTACAAGGCTATGTTATAGGTAAGTTATTATTAATTAATTATCTAAAGTATTTATTTAAGGAAAAGCAGTTAAACTAGGCTTTTTAGGTATAGTTATTAAAAGGTTTATTAAGTCTTACTATATTTTCTTAAGTTAGGCATACTTTTAAATAAGGTATAGCTTTTTTATAGCTTTCTTAAGTTCTTAGTCTAACTCTTTTTCTTTATTAGCCTATATATTAATATCTTAGATTTAGATATACTAAGGTTTAGGCTAATAATACTAATTACTTATAGTACTATTAAGGTAAGTTTATTTTATTTTTATAGGTTTTTTTATTCTACCCTTTAATATAAGTATAAGGGGTTCTAGCTATAGTATAATATCTTATACTATAATAATAGTAAAGCTACTTCTATTTTTATTAAGTTTATTTAATACCTATATAATTACTATATTAATATAGCTGCTTATTTATATATTTATTCTTTAGGTTAATATCTTTACTAAGCTAATAATTTATTATTCTTATAAAAAAAAGTTAATATTTTATTATAGTTAGAGGTTTACTAGTAAAATAAAGGCTATAGTTAAGTATACTTAAAGCTAAATAGCTATACATAGGGTTAGTAATATAAATATTATATTTACTAGCTTCTCTATCTTTTTATAAGGCCTGTCCCCTTATATACCTATATGTAGCTAGGGCACGGCTTGCCCTAGTGGGTCTCTGCACCCTTATGCTCTTGTCTCGTGACTCTCCTGACACTTATTTACTTTTACCCTACTTTAGTTAGCTTTAAATAATAAGTTTAAATATATTATTAAGTTTATTACTCCTAAGTTAAATAGTATATTTACTATTACCTAGCTTTCTTCTTACTATAGTTTTGTTTTTATTTTTATTTAAGAGTTATTAATTTTATTTTTAAAGTTCTTAATTTAGCCTAAGAGTTTAACTATAATAATATATCCCTAAGCATATATTATAGTTACTAGTGTTATATTTAGGTTTATAGCCTATACTACTTTCTTATAGTTATTATAATATAAACTTATTATATACTTATTTAATTTATATATTTTATAATTAGGTATTTTATAATAAGAAGTAATATAGCTATATTTTTTATATTTAAAATAGAAATAAGATAACTAGCTGTAAGTTATCTTTCTCTTACTGCTTATTTCTTACTTATCTTTTAATAGTAATATTAACCTAGCTTATTTTCTATAGGGATAGGGTCTCTTATTATACCCCTTAGTAATTACTTTTGTCTTATAACTCTATTTAATAAGGTATACCTAAGATTTATAAAACTCTTAGCTAAGGACTTGCTTTCTTATTATATAGTTTAAGCTATTAATAAATATATAAATCTAAATTCTCTTAGGGATATCTTTAAGTAACTCCCCTTTTATTTTTCTTTGAATCTTAATAAATACTATAAATAGCTAATTATCTTATTACTATAACTTTAGTAATAACTTTATTACTTTTAAGTAGTATATATTCTTATTTATTACTTTATTTTTTAGCTATATAATAAAGTCCTTTTAGCTATAATTATTAAAGTTTATAATATTATTTATAGTTATATACTTATTTTATTATTACTTTACTTTCTTTATTAAGTAGCTACTAGTATAAGTAACCTTAGTTAAGTTATTTATAAAGGTTGCTTTATTTATAATATAAGCTATGTTTAAGTCTGTAAGAAAGGATTATAAGTTTTTATAGCTATTTTCCTTATAAATTAAGGCTTTTAATTATACTTTTATAAAGCTATGTTATAAGTAAGTTACTATTAATTAATTACCTAGAGTGTTTATTTAAAAAGAAGCAGTTAAACTAGGCTTTTTTAGTATAATTATTAAGGGGTTTATTAAGTTCTATTATATTTTCTTAAGTTATATATACTTCTAGATAAGGTATAGCTTTTTTATAGCTTTTTTAAGTTCTTAATCTAACTCTTTTTCTTTATTAGCCTATATATTAATATTTTAGATTTAAATATACTAGGGTTTAAGCTAATAATACTAATTACTTATAGTACTATTAAGGTAAGTTTATCTTATTTTTATAGGTTTTTTTATTTTACCCTTTAATATAAGTATAAGGGGTTTTAGCTATAGTATAATATCTTATATTATAGTAATACTAAAGCTACTTTTGTTTTTATTAAGTTTATTTAATACTTATATAGTTATTATATTAATATAGCTACTTACTTATATATTTATTCTTTAAGTTAATATTTTTACTAAGCTAATAGTTTATTATCCTTATAAGAAAAAGTAAATATTCTATTATAGTTAAAGGTTTACTAGTAAAGTAAAGGCTATAGTCAAGCATACTTATAGCTAAATAGCTATAAATAGGGTTAGTAATATAAATATTATATTTACTAGCCTTTTTATTTTTTTATAAGGCCTGTTCCCTTATATACCTATATATAGCTAGGGCGCGGCTTGCCCTAGTAGGTCTCCGTCCCTTACGCTTTTGTCTTATGACTCTCCTGACACTAAGTCTATAAACTAAAACACTAATATAGTAATGTTTATAAACTAATGCTATTTATAAGCTATATATTATAAAAAACCTTAAGCTAGAATAAGCTTAAAGAAATGCTTTATATATTATAAAAAAGAATGCTAGTTAACTAATTATCCTGCCTTTAAGCAAAAAAAAGCAAAAGAAACTTAGTAGAATAATAAAAAACACTAAAAACTACCTTTTAAACGCTAATACTATATATTCCTATAGGCCTATAAAGGTAAATTAGCCTAACTTACTACTTTTAATAATAGTAATAAGAATAAGCATAAAAAAGCCACTTAAAACGCTGCTTTTCTTACTATTAATAAAAAAGAAAAACTAAATAATAAAGAGGCTTATAATACTCTCTCCTTTATAGTATTTTTTATATAAGTACTAAATTCCCTGCTCTTTTTAGTATTAACTATAAACTTCTTATAAGATAATGCTTTTAAATATACCTTATTTCTTAAGAACCCTTATAATAATAATACTAATATTAAACCTTAATAATATATATATCTTATAAATATAAGATATATAGCAGATATATTTTATAGTATACTTCTGGATATAAGAGTATTAAGAATTTTAACTACTAGCTAAGGCTAAGTTAATGCTTTAATAAAGCTTATAAAGAACCTTATAATTAAGTATTTTTCTAACTAAAAAACTATTACCTTTAGAGCTAGTATTATAACTTTAACTAGTATTTTAAAGCTTTTAATAATTTTTAGTATAATACCTTTTTATATACTTAATAGTACTATACTATTCTTATATTTTATTACAGATATAGATAAAATAGGTATTAAACTTAATAATCTTAAGAATCTTTTAATTTAAAGAAATAAAAAGGTATCTATTATTAGGAAATAAGAATATTCTTAGTAAACAGCTAGTTATTAGAAACCTGCTATTTTTATGCTTTTTAAAATTAAAATTTATTAACTTTATTACTAATTTAGTTATCTATTAATTAACTAATTAAATAACCTTCTTACTAGGGCTAGTAAAGAATTTTATAAGGCTAATATAGGAAAAATCATATATACCTGCTACTAATGCTAGATAAATGTAAAAGCTTTAAGTAGATTTAAGTTCACCCTTAAAGATAATCTTAAATTTAACTATAAGATTCTTATTAATATTATATAAATTAATAAAAAGCCAGTCCTATATATTATAGATTTAGTAATATTATTTTAAGCTGCCTATTTTCTTAAACCCTAATAATAAAAAGCTTAAGATATCTAGAATGCCCTTAAAGAGTACTGTTAGTAACGCGCAGGTTACAGGTATGCTGCAGCATAAATGTAGGGGGAGGTAAATTCTAATAATTAATTTATATATTCTTCTAAAGGGAAGAGAAGCAGGCTATAATACAGAGGTGTAGTGTTATAGCCACGTTACAGCTCCAGGTTATATAACCTGTAATCTAGCTAATTAAGGTGTATATATTCTGTGTATAACCTATAATTCCTAGTTAATATAGCATATCCCTTCTATTCTTTATATAAGCAATTCTAATACTTACAAATTCTCTCTTTATTAAAGAAGAAAAATCGCTCTAAAAAAATACATAAAACGCCCTAAATAATCAGATATTAATAAACAAGTAACAAAGCGAAAAACATCCTCTAAATAAATGACTTTTATTAGTCCAGGTTGAATAGTTATAGGGCTAAAGTGTTATAAGGGGGGGGGGCTAAAGAGTGTAATTCCCGCATTTAATCCTACTAAATTAGGCGCTTATAATCGCGTTTAAATTCATTAAATTTAAACTCTTTACTAGGCGCTTAATTTACTATTAAATTTAGTAAGTAATTAGAACTTTCTTATCCTTTAGCGGCTCTGGAAGCGGCTTTTGCGGCAACTCTTGCAACAGGTCTTTTGTATAGAGGTTAATTATAAGCTAAAAGTCGGCCTTTTGATTTTAGTAAGGAATTAGGACTTTCCTATTCTTTAGCGGCTCCGGCGGCGGCTCTTGTAGTAACTCTCTTAACAGGTCTTTTATATAAAGGTTAACTATAAGCTAAAAGTCGACCTTTTAATTCTTAGTAAGAAAAGCCTCTGCTTAAGGGTATTTTTAGGGTCTTTTACATTCTCTTTATAGCAGGGTTATTGCTTTGTTAGTTATAGTCGTAAGGTTAGGGGAATTCTTATAATTTTCGTTATAAGCCGGGGGATTCTTATGAATTTTGTCTTAAGCCGGGGGATTCTTATAAATTTCATCATAAGCTGGGGTATTCTTATGAATTTTGTTAAGTTTAGCATCTTCTTGCCCTTGGCTTTTTAGGGCATAGCCTTGCCCTCCTTAGGAAGTTAAGGATATTCCTATAGCTTTATTATCTTAAGCCAGGTCTTTCTTATAATAAAGTCTCTTAAGAGTATTAAGAGGGCTGTGGCCTTGCCCTTCTTAGGAAATTAAGGCTATTTCTATAGCTTTATTATCTTAAGCTAGGTCATCCTTATAATAAAGTCTCTTAAGAGTATTAAGGGCTTTTTAATCGCTTCTAGAAATTTTTCTTATTAGGTTTTGTAGTACTAGTTAAGGGTTAATATTTAAGATATTAACAAGATCTTTAGAGGCATTTAATCTTAATCCTCTGGCTATCTTAACGTCATTATTATCAAGGTAATTACAAAGGGTATACCTAAGGTTAGTATTACTTCTATTAAAAGCATCCTTAGTTTAATTTTTATAATCCTGCTAAAAGTTAATAAAAAGGTTATAACCTTTTTCTTAGTTAAAAATATAATAGTTAATTATATATATAATATGGTTATTAATCTATTATTTAGTAGCTATATTAATATTAATATTTTTAACTAAATTAGTCTAATTTTAAAATAAAATTAGGCAGTGCTTATAGAGTTTTTAAAAAAGGATGCTCTTTAAAAGTTCTTTTTTATAAATATCTTTTTAGAGTTATTTATTAAAATTATCCATTTTTCCTTAGCTTAAAGATATTTTTTTTTTAGTGTTTTAGGTTGAGTTAAGCTTTGTGTTTAGTACTAATTAAAGCAGTTAGCATTGGTTGATTCTCTGTGAATAACGGTAAAGATCTGGTTTTAATTATAAATAAGTAGTAAAAGTTAATAATAAGTAAGAAGATCTATAAGAGTTAAGTCTTCTTATAATTATAAATGATTTAATAGTTAATAATTTAAAGAAATAATTCTTTAGTTAGCATAATATTAGAATTTCTTATAGTTATATAAGTAAAAGCATTTAAATAAGTCTCTTTTAAGTATAATCTAGTAAATCTGTAGTTATTAGCAATTACTAATTAGTATTAGTAACGCGCAGGTTATAGATATGCTATAGTATAAATATAGGGGGGGTAAATTCTAATAATTAATTTATATATTCTTCTAAAGGGAAAGGAAGTAGGCTATAATATAAAGATGTGGTGTTATAGCCACGTTACAGCCCCAGGTTATATAACATATAATCTAGCTAATTAGGGTGTATGTATTTTGTATGCGACTTATAATTCCTAGTGAATACGGCATATCCCTTCCATCCTCCATACGAGCGATTCCAACAAGTACTAAATTAATATATATCTTAGACCTTTAGACTAAATAATTTATAATACTAAAAGAAACTATGCTTTTAGTAAATTTAGGTATTTAGCTTAACTATTATTAATTAATATTAATAAAGTCCCTATTAAGGCCTATAATAGCATTAGAAAACTTAAGCAATATTACGCCCCTCTTTATAAAGTATATAATATTATTAAGACTAAAGCTAACAGCCTTTTCTTAAAAGAGTAATACTTTAAATAGCTATTAAAGCAGTTAATAACTCTGCTAGTTTAAATAGCCTTATCCCTACCCTCTTAGTCTTTAAAACCTATTTAAGACTAATAAATAATCCCCTTTAAGCTTTATAATTACTTAAAGAGCTAAGATACTTTAAAAAGCAATAAATAAAGTAAGACATAGTCTTATAAGATACTAAGTTAATAATGCTCTTAATACCTATAACAGCTTAATAAACTTATTTATACACACTCTCCCCTTAAATTTTAATATATAAGTTTATTATAAAAAACGCAAATAGACTGGCCTTTATAAGCTTCTCTTAATAAAAGGAAAGACTTATTATATTAAGATGCTTTATAGCCCTATAAATTTTCAGTCTATAGTTATTAAACCATATATAACCTTACTAAAGGTAGAATCTTCTTATAAGAAAGATCTAGCTTAAAACGAAATTCATAAGAATCCCCCTAATAACCTTATAACTCTAAATAACAAAGCAATAATCCCGCTATAAAAAGGACATAAAAGACCTTAAAAACACCCTTAAGCAAAGGCTTTTCTTACTAAAAAAAAAGGCTAACTTTTAGCTTATAATTAACCTTTATACATAAGAAAAGATTAATATGCCTAGAGAACCTTTTAAACTTTCTAATAAAGCTAAGATTAATGCTTTACTAGCTAGAAGTGTATTTAAATTTATTAAATTTAACCCGTAAAGGTATAGAGATAAAAGTCTTATTAAACAAAGCTCTTAAGACCTTTATAATAGAAACATAAAGTCTAAATTTATATAAAAGGATAGGTTAAAAGACCTATTACAAGAGTTGCTATAAGAGCTGCTGCTAGAGCTGTTAAAGAATAGGAAAGGTCTAATTCCTCACTAAATTTAATAATAAATTAAGCGCCTAGTAAAGAGTTCAAATTCAATAAATTTAAATGCGATTATAAGCGCTTAATTTAATAGGTTTAAACGCGGGAATTACACTCTTTAGCCCTTATAACTATTTAAACTAGACTAATAAAAGTTTTTTATTTAAAGGATGTTTCTGCTTTATTACTAGTTTATTAATATCTGATTATTAGGGCATTTTATGTATTTTTTAAAGTAATTCCTCTTCTTTAATAAAGAGAGAATTTATAAGTGTTAGAATTACTTATATAGAGGATAAAAGGGATATGCTGTATTAACTAGGAATTATAGGTTATATATAGAATGCATATATCTAGATTAGCTAGATTACAGGTTATATAACCTAGGACTATACTATGGCAATAATACTACACCTTTACATTATAGCCTGCTTCTTTCCCCTTAGAATATACAAAATAGATTATTAGACTTTGTTACCCCCCCCCTCTTACCTCTTTACTGCAGCAGCACAGAAGTAACCTGTGCATTACCAACAATAATAATTAGCTATTATAATTATTATATAAGGCATATAAATAAATAAAAAAAAATATAAACTTTGATTCTTTTTTACTACTAATTCTATTTAATAAAAAAGTATTTATAAATATATAAGTAAATAATAGTTATAATAATTATATTACTATAAGTAAATCCTTTATTTAATATATAGGATTTTTAGTATTTATATTAGCTTAACCTTAATAGGTTTAAATAGTAGTATTAATTAAGAAATAAGGCTAGAATAATTTCTAATAAGGCCTTATAATAATATTAAAGGTTACTTACTTTATAGCTAATATAAATAGTTAGAGTTTTCTAGTCTTAGCTTATATAATTCTAGAACTTATATACTTATATATCTTAGGGACCCTATAGTTAAAATAATATAATATTAAGATTTATATAGTATAGGATTCTTTAGTAATTTATTTTATAAGAAACCTTTAGATTTAGGCTTTATTAGTAAGGAGAGTCATTATACTTATAATAGCTATTATAAGGTTAGTTTATATAGTATTAGTACAATATATATTAAAAAGGCAGATAAATATATAGTTTTTAGCTATAAATTTATATAAAATAACTTTTATACTTAAGCTTATAGTATTAAAACTAGACTTAGCTTAAATACTAATTAATTACCTACTTAATTACCTACTTAAAAAGCTTTAGGACTTTAAATCCTTATTTAATAAAATAAGGTAAATGAGTTATTATCTTACTAGGGAATTACTAATTATTATATTTAGTTATAAAGGAATCTTAATAGGTTAGTATCTAACCTTTTATAACTATTATTATATAATATACTTTAAGAGTAGCTTTTAAAAATATAAAAGTAAATAATTAATCTTATAAATAAAGGTTAGATTTATACTAGCTTATTTTTAGCTAAAGCTTTAATTTTATTAATAAAAAAGGCAGGAAAAGGCTAGTAATTTTATATTAATTATTATATACTAAATAAAGTTATAAACTAAAATAAATACCCTTTTTTATTTCTTAAAAAAACTCTTTACTTTCTAGCTAAAGTAAGGTATTTTATAAAGCTAGATATTTAAGCTACCTTTTATTACCTTTATATAGCTAAAGGTAATAAGCACCTAACTATATTTTAAACTAGGTTTAGACTTTTTAAGTAGCTAGTTTATTTATTTAGCTTAGCTAAAGTACCTGCTTTATTTTAATATTATATTAATAATATACTAAGGAATATATTAAGAGACTTTATAATTATATACTTAAATAATATTCTAATTTATATTAAAGGCTTTAAGAAAAATTATATATAAAAAGTATAAGAGATTCTATACTAGCTATAGCTTACTAGGCTAAACTTAAATATTAATAAGTATACCTTTATAGTTAAGGAGGTTAAATATTTAGGTTTTATTATAAAGGCTAGTAAAGCTATTTACTTTAACCTAAAAAAGATTATAGCTATTTAGGACTAGGAGTCCCTTTAAATAATATATAAAGTATAAAGCTTCTTAGGCTTTATAAATTTTTACTAGGAATTTATTAATAATTTTTTAGAATTAGCTAGCACTTTTACTAACTTTATAAAGAAAAGTACTAAGTTTTTATAGTCCTTAAATTATAAATAAGCATTTTAAGTACTTAAGATAGCTTTTATATCTTTTTTTATCTTAGTATAATAAAATCCTAAGCTAAATACACTTATTAAGGCTAACTTATTAAAAAAGGTAATAAGTAAATACCTTTTATAATATAACTTAAACGGAGTTTAATAGCTTATAATATACTACTTAATATAACTATTAGCTATAAAGTAGAATTATACTATTTATAATAAGAAGCTTCTTAGTATAATTTCTTATCTTAAGATATAATTAGCTAAGTTATAAAGTATAATATAGGTATTTATTATTCTTATTAATTATAAAAACTTAAAATACTTTATAGCTTCTTAAGAGATATTTAAAAAGTAAGTAAAATAAGCTAAAATATTATCCCTTTTCAATTATTACTTATATTACTATTTAGGTATATAGGCAGGCTAATTAAATACCCTATTTTAGTAGGAATAAGATATAGAAAAAGAAGGGTAAGTAGTAGGATATATATTATAACTAGTTTAGTAGCTATTTATAAGTAGTTAAAATAAGGTAAATAGTACAATATTCCTCATTAATGTTTAAATAATAGGTAACTCTCTAAAGATTAATAATCTAAATAAAAATAATTTAAATAAAGAAAACATAAGTATAAAATATAAATAAATTACTAAGAAAAGCCTCTTATAAGGATTTAATCTTTTTTAAGAGATTTATTTTTAGGATTCATAGAACTAGAGAGTTATAGTTAATAGCTTATATAGTATTAAACTAGGAATAGTTTTTATATTAAAGCAGAGATTTTTTTTATTTATAGAAATAAGATCCTAAATAATAAATTATACTTAAAGTACTTAAGGAGCTTTATAATTTTAAGGCTAATTATAAGTCCCTTAATATAAGCCTCTAATTACTTTACTTATTTAATATATTTATAACTTATTTATATTAAGCTATTTTAAATAAAATACTACCTTTTAAGCTCTTTTTAAGGATTATTATTAAAAGGGTATATTAAAAGATATAGCTTAGTATATATAGAATTATTATTATTATAATAGGCAGAAGACCTGCTAGCTATACTAAGGGCTTTTATAGCCTATACTAGCTATAAACTAATACTAATTATAGATTTTAGTAGATTTTATAATAAACCTTTCTATATATAATATAAAGTCTCTATACTATTTAATAATAATTATAATTTACTTATTAAAGTATATTTAGTTAAAAGAAATAATAAGTATAAAAGCTAAGACATATATAAAATAGTTTAAATACTACTAATAGTAATTTTATAGGTTTTCCTATTAAATTATATTAAACTATTGTTAGTAACGCGCAGGTTACAAGTATGCTGCAGCACAAATGTAGGGGGGGTAAAGTCTAATAATTAATTCATTTATTTATTCTAAAACAGAGAAAAGTAGGCTATAATATAAAGGTGTAGTGTTATAGCCACAGTACAGCCCCAGGTTATATAACCTATAATCTAGCTAATTAGAGTGCGTGTATTATATATGTAACCCATAATTCCTAGTTAATACGGCATATCCCTTCCATTCTTTATATAAGCAATTCTAACACTTACAAATTCTCTCTTTATTAAAAAAGAGGAATTACTCTAAAAATACATAAAACGCCCTAAATAATTAGATATTAATAAACTAGTAATAAACTAGTAATAAAGCGAAAAACATCCTCTAAATAAATGACTTTTATTAGTCCAGGTTAAATGGTTATAGGGCTAAAGAGTATTATAGGAGTTAAAGAGTGTAATTCCCGCGTTTAATCCTACTAAATTAGGTGCTTATAATTACGTTCGAATTCATTAAATTTAAACTCTTTACTAGGCGCTTAATTTGCTATTAAATTTTAATAAGGAATTAGGACTTTCCTAATCTTTAGCAGCTCCGGTAGCGGCTCTTATAGCAATTCTTATAATAGGTCTTTTAACCCATCCTTCTATATGGATTTAGACTTTTTTTTTATTATAAAGGTCTTAAGAGCTTTATTTAGTAAAGCTTTTATTATTATATCCATAGGATTATTATTACTATTAATCCATTATATCTTAGCTACTTTCATCCTCTTATATAACTACCTTAAAGCTATAATATAAATTATTAGCCTCTTTTCCTTTATTATCCCTAGCTTAATAATATATTTATATAATAAGAAAGAGTTAGTGCATACTATTATTAGGATTTTTAGCTTATTAAGTCGGTTAGTAATAATATTTAGAGTAGTGCTTATTATATAAGCAATGTTAACACCTTAAACCATTCTATATAGCTTAGAAGCTAAAGCACTTCTTATAACTCTTTTAGACTTAATTAAACTATATATTATAATATTTCCTTTAAAAGTGAATTTAGAGATATTAATTTTCTTTTCCTTATTACTAAGAATAATCATATATCTAAGCTATAAGCTAAGGTCTTTATTATTAGTAAAGAAGCTATTAATAAAAACATAAAGGGCAGCGTTTTCTAGTAAAAGAAATATATATTAAAGTCCATAGTCTTAATTATTAATTTACTATTAAAGTCTTTTATTAAGCCTTAAAATATTATTAGATTCTGGTTATTAAACTTAGGTAATAATAAAAAGATTATAAGATGCTTTAGGTTAATATATTAGAGTAATATACGCTCCTTAGGCTTATTATTTAATATATCTCGCTTAGTTAGTCAGGTTATTAACTTATAATAGCTTCTTTCTTTATGCCTTTTATTATAAAAAGAAGGTTTTATTATTAGCTTTGCTTAAAATATAACTATTAAACATTAATAGTATTAAAATTATTAACCTCTTTTTTGGCTTTATGTTATGGTCTCGCTAGAATGCAACTGCAGAGCTAGTGACTTAAATAAGAATATTATTTATAAAGAAGAAGAAAAGGAAAAGATCTATCTAATTCTAGTAACACTGCCTTTATAATTATATGTGTAACTAGGGCCTAAGCTGCTTATATATTGCTTATATAAAGCCGTCCGCTTTCTAGCTATATAAATTTAAGCTTTAAGCTTAAATCTATTATATAGCCCCCTTCTTGCTATTTAAGGGTTAGAGCAAAGCATTATAGTTAGCAATTAGGTCGCCCCTTGTATAGGCCTGTTATTATAGTATATATTGCCTTATTATACCTTATAATGCTTTAGTACTATTATATTTAAAAAACGTTCTAAAGGTTCTTATATTAGCTAAATATATCCTACCTACTTTACTAATATATTCTATTAGTTACTCTAACCCTAGGCATTTCTTATTACTACTATTTCCTTAATTTTATATTCTGCTAAATCTAAATTATCCTTATAAAGTAAGAGTATTAAGCCTGGTCTAGAATTAGCTAAGTATTATAATAAAAGTAAATTAATAGCTGACCTTTTAATAAGGTTTATATAAAAAACTAAGTATATCCTCTATAGGATATTCAAATAAATAGTAAGTAGAGTTAGTATTTTTAAGACCTAATATTTTACTTTTATTTAGTTAAGTTTTTAGCTAAAATAGTTTATCTTTATATAATAAAGATTTAACCATATAAAATCCTCTATTTAGTAATATTCCGCTAGATACTAAGAAATGTTTGCTATATCCTACTAATATTATTATATAAAATTAATTATAGCTTATACTATTACTATCCTCTTTTAGATATATTCTAAGAATAATATAGCTCTTTTCTTATATAAGGTTAAGCTTTTAGTCTTATTTAGTACATACTAAACTAATTTAATATTAAAGCCCTTTAGTACCTGGTTTATACTTATACTAATTATTATAAAGATCTAGTTATTAAGTACTATTTAATAAGCTAGTAAATAGTTAGCCTAATTATATTATAAAAAGGTAATAACTACTTATAAGACTACTTATACCTTTTAGTTTACCTATTTTATACTACTATTTATCTAAGGATAATAAGATATAAATAATAGTTACTTAATACCTACTTACTTATAAAGTATAGTTTAAAAGTAACTAAGCTAGGTTAAACTATAGTTAGAAATAATCTAATTAGGGAATCTATAAAAACACTACTAATAATATTTAAACTATTCTATATATACTTTAGCTATTATACTTATTATTACCTTTAGTTATATATACTTTAAGAGATAGTTTATAATAACTATTAAAAAGCATAGTAATATCTTATTATATGCTAAAAGTTCTATTATAAAATTTATTAAGATTTATAACTAGTAATCGTCTATAGCTAGTATAGGCTTTAATAGACCCTAATAAAATTATTAGCTCTTATGCCTATTAAAGCAATAGCAGTTTTATATATACTATACTATATTCTTTAATATTTTATCTTAATAGTAATTCCTATATAGCGCTTAAAAAGTAATATTTTGCCCTAGGTAGCTTAATATAGGCAAGTTATAAACCTATTATATAAGTAAGATAATAAGATGCTTATAATAAGGTACTTAAAGCTATTTCTAAAATTATAGTGCTCTTTATATATTTAAAGTATAGTCTGCTATTTATAACTAGGTTTTTATAAATATAAGAAACTTTTACTTTACTATTAGTACTACTTCTAGTTAGATTTAGTATAAACTATTCTTAATAACCCTTTAGTTCTATAGATTTTAAAGTTATTTATTCTAAAATAAATTAAAGCCTAGTAATAAAGAACTTAAAACCTTTAAACTAAAATCTACTATGATCTCTAAATTATTTAGATTATCTTTATTTTAGTTATTACTCTCCTTTAGTTTACCTATTATTTACACTTTAACTAGGTTTATAGTATTAGCTTCTAACTCTTAAACTATCTTTAATATTTCTTAAATGAAATAAAATATATAACTTACTAGCTATTTTCCTTTTCTTTAATCTTAGTTTTATTAGAATAAAGCATTTAAATAACCTGCTTATATACCTAAGTAACAGCATAAGTAATAGTTAAAAAGGAATAATATTTTTACCTATCTTACTTATCTTTTAAATATCTCCTAAAGGGCTATAAAATACTTTAGGTTCTTATAATTTATAAGGATTATAAATAGCTAGGCTATGCTCCTTAGCTTAGCTAATTATGCCTTTAAATAGAAAATAATACTAAAGAGCTTTTTATTATAAATTATATAATTCCGCTATATAGCTATTAGTTATACTAAGTAGTATACTACTAGCCTTTATATTCCCTTTAAATTATATTAAAAGAGGTATTTACTTATAGCCTTATTAAAGGAGTTAGCCTTTACTTATATTTTTAAGTTAAAATCCTATTATATAAGGATTAAGAATAAAATAAAGGCAGCTTTAAGCGCTTAAAATACCTTTTTATATTCTAAGAACTAGTAAAACCTAATAGCCTTCTTAGTAAGGTTAGTTAAAGGGCTTATAAGGTTTAAGAAGTTATTAATAAACTTTTAATAAAAATTTATAAAGCTTAAAAAGCTTTATACCTTATAAATTATTTAAGGGAACTCTTATTTTTAAATAGCTATAATCTTTTTTAAATTAAAGTAAATAGCTTTTTTAGCTTTTATAATAAATTCTAAGTACTTTACCTTTATAATTATAAATATATACTTATTAATATCTAAGTATAGCCTAGTATATTTTAGTTATTATAAGACCTTTTATACTTTTACTATATAGTCTTTCTTAAAGCCCTTAGTATAAATAAGGATATTATTTAAATAGGCTATTATAAAGTCTTTTAATATATTCTTTAAGGTATTATTAATATATTATTAAAAAGTAGTAAGTGCCCTTACTAAATTAAAAGAGTAAACTAGCTACTTAAAGAGTTTAAATTATATTTAAAATACTATTAACTACTTATTCCCTTTAGTAACTTATAGCTTATAAAAGGTTATAAAAATATTAAGCTTAGTAAAGTATCTTATTTTAGCTAGAATATAAAGAGTTTTTTTAATTAAAAGAAGGGGGTATTTATTTTAAGCTATAACTTTATTTAATATTTAATAGTTTATATAAAATTACTAACCCCCTCCTGCCTTTTTAATAAGTAAGACTAAAGCCCTAGCTAATAAAAAGCTAGCTTATATTTAACCTTTATTTATAAGATTTATAATTTACTTTTATATCTTTAAGAGCTCCTTTTAAGGTATATTATATAAAGGAGTCTAAAGAAGCTTAGGGTCGATACTATTAGGGTTTTTTTATAATTAAATGTAATACTCTATAGTCCCTTTATATAATAGTAATATATTTGCCTTTTCCTTATTAAATAAGTCTTTAAAATCCTAAAGCTCTTTTAGTAAGTAGTTTAAAAGTATTCTAACTAGGTCTAGTTTAGGTATAAAAATATTAAGTATTAAGGTTATATGTTATAAGCTAGTTATAAAAAACTATATATCTTTTTTTTTTACTACTACTTATTATACTATCCCTATATATACTAAACCTAATATTATAATTATTAAAGTTATTACCTTTTTAGTAAATATTACTTATATTTAAAGGTTTTTTAAAAAACAAACTATAAGTAACTTTTAGGCTATATAAATCATAATATTATATTACTTTAACTATAGGGTTCCTAAGATATATAACTAGGTAAGACCTAGGATTATATATATTAAAACTAAAAAACTTTATTTATTTATATTAGTAGTAAACTAGGTAAACCTAGATATTATAATTAAGCCTTAGTAGTAGCTATTTTAGCCTTACTTTTTAATAAAAATAGCTATTTAAATTATTTAAGGTTAGGCTAATAGGAATATAAAAAACCTTATACTTTATATAAAAGATTTACTTATAGTAGTATAATTATTATACTTACTATTTACTTATATATTAGTAAAGGCTATTTTATTAAATAAAACTAGTAGTAAAAAAGAATTAGAGTTTATTTTCTTTTTTATTTATTTATATACCTTTTATAGTAATTATAATAGCTAACTATTATTTTTCTCCCCCTTACTAAGCCTTAAGCTTAAGAGCTGTCTTTTTTTAAGTTATTTTTAACTTTAAACCTAACCTAGGATATAGTTATATTAACTATATATATATTAGTTCTTAGAGAATATATAAAAAAAAAGTAGTATACCTTTAATTAATATTTAGTAACTTTATAATATAAGCACTATTTATTATTATACTAATATTATATCTTTTTTATTAAAACCTACTTAGCATATATCTTTTACTGCCTAGAGGAGAATATAATGTTTATACCTATTATTTTTATATTACCTTTCCTATTTTAAGATATAGCTAAAGAGAATTTAGTTATTATATAATATTAAGCCTTTAAGTATTTTTTTATCTTATAAGATTTAAGATTAAAGGCAATACTTTATAACCTCTTTACTACTTAAAAGTAGTTTATATAAGGAATATTACATTCTATATAATAATTCTATATCTTTTTATTTAAAGCTATATATAGTTTAAATAGTTTAATAAATTCTACCTAATAATATCCTCTTATTAAGACTAGCTTTTACTTAAAGTAAACAAAAAAATTATTAAATTTTTCTCTAAGTTATTATTTAACCTAATTTAGTTTAATAATAATATACTTTTCTTAATAAAAATCTAGAAATAAGATATTAAGATATGCTAAGAACTCCTTTAAAGTATAATTAATAAATTTTCTTACTTTAAAGAAGGGTAAAACCTAAGCCTAAACCTAAGTTAATAAGTATTAGTAAATAAAATACTATTTATCTTAATTATTCTTAATAAAGGCGCTATTTACCTTAAGTTTATAAGCTAAAAGGCTTTTTTATACTAGATATTTAATCTAGTTTTCCTTATAAGAGTTACTTATATTAATAGGTTTTCTCTTTAGTTTTACCTTTATTAAGGCTACTTATTATCTACTTATGCCTAAAGTACCTATATTAGTATTATAAAATATAGCTAAAGTAAATACTATTTATAGCTATTATTTTAGCTTAGTAATTTTATTTATTATATTTTTATTTATTATTTCCTGTGATGGATTCGAGCTTAAGGCTCGGATCTTTATAGTCGGAAGAATAACCACATTATAGAAGCCAGACTTTACAAGCTATATAAGTAATATAAGTTAGGTATACATACTAATATACTCTAAGTTAGTCTCTTAACTTAAGCTTTATGCTAGCTAATCAGACCTTATACATATCTAGGTCTATCTTACTCTAGCCTCTTTACTTAGGCTATATAATAGTAGATAGGATAAGCTATAAAGGCAGGAGTTCTAGAAGGATTACAGATCTTTTCTTTCTCTTCTCCCCTAAGAAGATTATTCTTATTCATAGTCACTAATACTGCAGTCGCACATTAGCTAGACCATAACATTTCCTATACTATTACTATACTTTAAAGGTATAATAGCTCCTATATAGCACTAGTCTTAGCTAGATTAGCTATAGTATTAAGTTATAATATATTTATTATTATTCTGTCTATTATAGGTATAATCTTTATATAATATTTATTAAGGTTTTTAAAGTAGATAATAAAAGGATAAATAATATATATTATAGTCTTACTAAAATATAACTATAAAGCTAGTAACTTAAATAAGAATATTATTTATAAAGAAAAAGAAAAGGAAAAGATTTATTTAATTTTAATAACCCTGCCTTTATAGTTATATATATAACTAAAGCTTAAGCTGCTTATATATTACTTATGTAAAGCCGTCTGCTTTCCGGCTGTGTAGATCCGAGCTTCGAGCTCGAATCCATCACACTTTATAAGAAATTTAGCATTTTTTAATTTAGCCTCTTTGTAATTAAAGAATTCAGCATTGCTAAGTCCTAATATGTCATTAGTTTGTATTCTAATAATTCTAAAGCATAAGCTTTCCTTTAAAGAAATAAGGAGACATAGGTTATAGATAAAGATAACTATCTAAAGCTTTTAACAATAATAATTAAAATACATTAACTACTAATATATACCTGCTTTTATAATTCTGTAAAGTGGCTTTATTATAACTATAATAACATCTGGCGGGTAAAGATATGTAATTTATATAGGAAGCTTTGTAAGAATCATATAATTTAGCTTTATTTATAATTACATATACACCTAAGTAATATCTCTAAGCCAAACCATAATGCCTTTCTTTTTTAGTAAGAAAGCAAGGGTAATAATAAGCCTTTAACTAGCTCTTTAAATTATTAGTAATTATATAAGAATAACTCTCTTTCCTTAGTTACTATAGCCTTAGATAATATATTATGATTTCTTATATAGGGAGTTAGTTACCTTGCCTTTAATTTCTCTTACTATTTATAAGCTAAAGAGTCTTTTACCTTTATACCTTTATAGGTTAAATTTTATAAATTTAAATATATTTCTAGCTAGTAAAGCATTAATTTCTGCTTTATTAAAGAGTTTAAAGGGTTCTCTAGGTATATTGATTTTTCCTTATATATAGAGGTTAATTATAATTTAAAAATTAGCCTTTTCTTTCTTAGTAAGAAAAACTTCTAGCTAAGGGTATTTCTAAGGTCTTTTACATTCTTTTTATAGCAGAGTTATTAGATTATTTGGGGGGTTCTTATAAATTTTATCTAGTTTAGCGTTTTCTTACCTTTAGTTATTTAGCCTATGGCCTTGTATTTCTTAGAAACTTAAGGGTTTATTATTTTAAACCAGGTCTTTCTTATAAGAAGATTTTACCTCTAGCAAGGTTATATACGGTTTAATAACTATAGACTAAAATTTTATAGGGCTATAAGGCATTTTAATAATATAAGTCTTTCCTTTTATTAAAAAAAGCTTATATAGGCTAGTTTATTTACCTTTCTTATAATAAACTTATATATTAGAGTTTAAGGGAAGATTATATATTAGTAGGGTTATTAGGCTATTTTAAGTATTAAGGGCATTATTAACTTAGTGCCTTATAAGACTATGTCTTACTTTATTTATTACTTTTTAAAGTATCTTAGCTCTTTAAGTAACTATAAAGCTTAAAGGGAAATTATTTATTATCCTTAAATAGGTTCTAAAGACTAAAAGGGTAGGAATAAGGCTATTTAGACTAGTAAAGTTATTAACTGCTTTAATAGCTATTTATAGTATTTACTCTTTTAAGAGAAAACTATTAGCCTTAGTCTTAATAATATTATATGCTCTGTAAAAAGGGGCATAATATTACTTAAGTTTTCTAATGCTATTATAAGCCTTAATAGGGACTTTATTAATATTAATTAATAGTAGTTAAGCTAAATACCTAAATTTACTAGAAGTAAAGTTTCTTTTAGTATTATAAACTATCTAGTCTAAGGGTTTAAGATATGTATTAATTTAGTACTCTTTAAGGGCAT
Organism: Aciculosporium take MAFF-241224; assembly: GCA_000222935.2. Taxonomy (NCBI): domain Eukaryota; kingdom Fungi; phylum Ascomycota; class Sordariomycetes; order Hypocreales; family Clavicipitaceae; genus Aciculosporium; species Aciculosporium take. The sequence continues at coordinate 60,626 of AFQZ01000091.1, forward strand.
TTTAAATATCTTAAGCTTTTTATTATTAGGGTTTAAAAAAGCAGGCAGCTTAAAATAATATTACTAAATTTATAATATATAGGACTGGCTTCTTATTAATTTATATAATATTAATAAGAACCTTATATTTAAATTTAAGATTATCTTTAAGAGTGAATTTAAATTTACTTAAAGCTTTTGCGTTTATCTAGCATTAATAGTAAGTATATGTGATTTTCCCTATATTAGCCTTATTAAATTCTTTACTAGCCCTAGTAAGAAGATTATTTAATTAGTTAATTAATAGATAACTAAATTAGTAATAAAGTTAATAGATTTCGGTTTTAAAAAGCATAAAGATAATAGGTTATTAAGAACTAGCTATTTACTAAGGATATTCTTATTTCCTAATAATAAGTACCTTTTTATCTTTTTAAATTAAAAGATTATTAAGATTATTAAGTTTAATACCCATTTTATTTATATTTATAATAAAATATAAAAATAGTATAGCACTATTAAGCATATAAAAAGGTATTATACTAAAAATCATTAGAAGCTTTCAAATACCAGTTAAAGTCATAGTACTGGCTTTAAAGGTAATAGTTCTTTAGTTAGAAGAATGTTTAATTATAAGGTTCTTTATAATTTTTATTAGAGCATTAAATTAGCCTTAGCTAGTAGTTAAAATTCTTAATGCTCTTATATCTAGAAGTATACTATAAAATATACCTACTATATATCTTATATCTATAAGATATACGTGTTATTAAGGTGTTTTATTAGTATTATAGTTATAGGGGTCCTTAAGAAATAAGGCATATTTAAAAGCATTATTCTATAAGAAGTTTATAGTTAATACAAAAAAGAGTGGGGGATTTAGTGCTTATATAAAAAATGCTATAAAGAAGAAAATATTATAAGCCTCTTTATTATCTGGTTTCTCTCTTTTATTAATAATAAGGAAAGTAGTATTCTAAGCGGCTTTTTATGCTTATTTTTACTATTATTATTAGTAGCAGTAAGTTAGGCTATTTTGCCCTTATAAGCCTATAGAAATACATAATATTAGCATTTAAAAGGTAGTTTTTAGTGTTTTTTGTTATTTTACTAAGTTGCTTTTGCTTTCTTTTACTTAAAGGCAGGATAATTAGTTAACTGGCATCCTTCTTTATAATAAATAAAGTATTTCTTTAAGCTTGCTTTAGCTTAAGGTTTTTTATAATATATAGCTTATAAATATTATTAGTTTGTAAATATTACTATATTAGTATTCTAGTTTATAAACTAGGTAATAAGGGCATTATTATTAGTAGTTATTAGTAACTAACTTATAAAGGTTAGTAGTATATCTATTGCTAAGAGGTAATTTTAAAGATTACTAACAAATCCTTTAAAGGTTGGCATATTCCTAAATTTAGCATTATAAAAATTGTTATTATTTTCTATTACTTATTATACTTAATAAAAAAGGATTATATCTTACTTAAAAGGGTTATAAAGGCTATTAAATATCTTTATAAGTTAGTTAAGAAGGATTTCTAGGCACTTTAACTTATTTTTTATTAGGTATTTTATAATAATATAGTAAAGGCATAGATTAGTAAATTATGTTTTATAGAAGCTCTTATTTTTAGGTGTTTTAAAGTGATTCCTAATATTCTAAGTTATTTCTTTAAATAGAATTATTTTTGTTCTAAAGTATTTAAAAAAGTATATATAGGCTTTACCTTAAAGTATAATAAGAAAGGCTTTTAAGTAAAGTAAGGGAAAAACTCCTACTTAAGAATATTTTTCTTTAAAATATAGTAACTTCTTATTAATAAAGTTATATATTTCTTTAAAATATTATTCTTTTTTTTAGTAAAGTCTCTTAAGAGTATTAAAAGCTTTTTAATTACTATTAAAAAGTATTTCAGTTAGGTTTTATAGTTTTAATTAAGGGTCTTTAGTTAAATAAAAATCTTTATTATTATTAAAATCCTTATTATTAGAAAGTTTAAGTTATTAAATCTCTTTTCTTTTCCTAGTTAATTTTTCTAGTAAAGGTTTATAATTTATATTAGGGTTAATATTTAAAATATTAATAATGTTAGAATTGCTCGTATGGAGGATGGAAGGGATACGCCACATTAACCAGGAATTATAGGTTACACACAGAATGCATACACCTTAATTAGCTGGATTATAGGTCATATAACCTAGGGCTATAATGTAGCTATAATACTATACCTCTGCATCATAGCCTACTTCTTTTCTCTTTCTTAAATAGATAAAATTAATTATTAACTTTACCCCCTATATTTATGCTATAGCATACTTATAACCTGTGTATTACTAATACTAATTAGTAGTTGCTAATAACCACAGATTTACTAGGTTATATACAGAAGAGACTTATTTAAATGCTTTTACTTATATAATTATAAGAAATTGTAATATTATGCTAACTAAAGGATTATTTCTTTAATTATTAACTTTTACTACTTATTTATAAAAATAAGAAGACTTAACTCTTATAAATCTTCTCGCTTATTATTAACTATTACTTATTTATAATTAAAACCAGATCTTTACTATTATTTATAAAGAATTAACCAATGCTAACCACTTTAATTAGTACTAAACACAAAGCCTAACTCAAAATACTAAGATATTATTAAGTTAAGAAAAAAGAGATGATTTTAATAAAAAACTCTAAAAGAATATTTATAGAAGAGAACTTCTAAAGAATACCCTACCCTAAAAGCTTTATAAACACTACTTAATCCTAATATAAAACTAAACTAAGCTAGTTAAGAATATTAATATAAAAACAGCTACTAAACAATAAATTAATAACCATATTACCTATATAATTAACTATTATATTCTTAACTAAGGGAAAGGTCATAATCTCCTTATTAACTTCTAATAAGATTATAAAAATTAAACTAAGGCTGCTTTTAATAAAAGTAATAACAACCTTAGGTATACCCTTTATAATTACCTTAATAATAATAGCATTAAGACAGCTAGAGGATTAAGATTAAATACCTCTAAAGATCTTATTAATATCTTAAATATTAACCCTTAACTAGTACTATAAAACCCAATAGGAAAAATTTCTAGAAGTAATTAAAAAGCCCTTAATACTCTTAAGAGACTTTATTATAAGGAAAACCCAGCTTAAGATAACAAAGCTATAGAAATAACCTTAATTTCCTAAGAAGGGTAAGGCTACAGCCCCCTTAATACTCTTAAGAGACTTTATTATAGGGAAGACCTGGCTTAAGATAATAAAGCTATAAAATATCCTTGACTTCCTAAGGAGGGCAAGGCTACGGCCTAAAAAGCTAAGGATAAAAAGATGCCAAACTTAACAAACCCTTAATTTCCTAAGGAATATAAGGCCACGGCCTAAACAACTAAGGGCAAGAAGACGCTAAACTTAATAAAAACCATAAGAACCCCCCTAATAACCTAAAAACTCTACTATAAAAAGAATATAAAAGACCTTAGAAACACCCTTAAGCAGAGGCTTTTCTTACTAAGAATTAAAAGGCTGATTTTTAGCTTATAATTGCCCTCTATATACAAGACCTATTACAAGAGTTATTAGAAGAGCCGCCGCTAGAGCCGCTAAAGAATAGAAAAGTTAAACACCCTTAAGCAAAGGCTTTTCTTACTAAGAAAGAAAAGGCTAACTTTTAGCTTATAGTTAACCTCTATACAAAAGACCTATTATAAGAGTTGCTGCAAGAGCCGCTGCTAAAGCCGCTAAAGGATAGAAAAGTCCTAATTCCTTACTAAATTTAATAACAAATTAAGCGCCTAGTAAAGAGTTCAAATTTAATAAATTCGAACGCAATTATAAGCGCCTAATTTAGTAGGATTAAACACAGAAATTACACTCTTTAGCCCCCCCCCCCCATAATACTCTTTAGCCCTATAACTATTTAACCTAAACTAACAAAAGTTATTCATTTAAAGGATGTTTTTCGCTTTATTACTTATTTATTAATATCTGATTATTAGGGCGTTTTATGCATTTTTTTAGAGCAATTTCTCTTCTTTAATAAAGAAAGAATTTATAAGTATTAAAATTACTTATATAAAGAATAAAAGGGATATACTACATTAACTAGGAATTATAAGTTATATACAAAATACATATACCCTAATTAGCTAGATTATAGGTTATATAACCTAGGGCTATAACGTAGCCACAATACTACACCTCTGCATTATAGCCTACTTCTTCTTTCTTTCTTAGATAGACAGAATTAATTATTAACTTTACCCCCTACATTTATGCTGTAGCATACTTATAACCTGCGCGTTACCAACAAATAAGATCTTTAGAGATATTTAATCTTAATTCTCTAGCTGTTTTAATACTATTATTATTAAGGTAGTTATATAGGATATACTTAAGGTTAGTATTACTTCTATTAAAAGCATCCTTAGTTTAATTTTTATAGTCCTGCTAAAAGTTAATAAGAAAATTATGCCCTTTTCCTTAGTTAAGAATGTAATAGTTAATTATATATATAATACGGTTATTAATCTGTTATTTAGTAGCTGTATTAACATTAATATTTTTAACTAACTTAGTTTAATTCTAGGATAAAATTAGGCAGTACTTATAGAGTTTTTAAGGAAAAGTGCTCTTTAAAAGTTTTCTTTTATAAATATCCTTTTAAAGTTATTTCTTAAAATTATCTCCTGTTTTTTCTTAGCTTAAAGATATTTTAGTGTTTTAGGCTTTATATTTAGTACTAATTAAAGCGGTTAGCATTAGTTAATTCTCTATAAATAATAGTAAAAATCTGGTTTTAATTATAAATAAGTAATAGTTAATAATAAGGGAGAAGATCTATAAAAGTTAAGTCTTCTTATAATTATAAATAAGTAGCAAAAGTTAATAATTAAAGAAATAATCCTTTAGTTAGCATAATATTAGAATTTCTTATAGTTATATAAGTAAAAGTATTTAAATAAGTCTCTTCTAAGTATAACCTAGTAAATCTATAGTTATTAGCAACTATTAATTAGTATTAGTAATACATAGGTTATAAGTATACTATAGTATAAATATAAGGGGGGTAAAGTCTAATAATTAATTTATTTATTTATTGTAAGAAAGAGAGAAGTAGGCTATAATATAAAGGTATAGTATTATAGCCATGGTACAGCCCTAGGTTATATAACCTATAATCCAGCTAATTAGGGTGTGTGCATTTTATATATAACCTATAATTCCTAGTTAATGCAGCGTATCCCTTCCATCCTCCATACAAGCGATTCCAACAACTATAGTTTAGATTAATTAAGTTGTTTTTAAACTATACTTTATAAGTAAGTAAGGATTAAATAATTACTTTTTATATTATACTACTTATAAATAAATAGTGAAAGAAAATAAATAAATTAAGAGATTTAAGTAATACTAAGAATAATTATTACTTTCTCTTAATAAGACTAAGCTAGTTACTTATTAGTATACTAAATAGCACTTAATAATTATATATTTATAGTAACTAGTATAAGTATAAATTAAGCACTAAAAGGATTTAATATTAAACTTATATAATATATACTAAAGATAATAAAAAGTATAACTTCCCTTAAAAAAAATGGTATTATTTTTAAAGTATATTTAGGAAAAAACTACCTTAATATAAGCTACTATTAATTTTACTTAATAATAATAGTAAGAGGCCTTAAATAAATCTAGGCGTTTAACTAAATAATACTAAGTAAAAGACTTTATATAGTTAAATCTTTATTATATTAAAATAAATTATTTTAGTTATAAACTTAATAATATTAAGGCTAAATATTAGGTTTTAAATATATTAATACTATTAATAGTTTACTTAAATATTTTATAAGAAATATACCTAGTCTTTTATATTAACTTAATTAAAAGAGCTGCCTTTAACTTATTATTATTATAATAGCCAGCTAATTAAAAACTAGGTCTTATGCTCTTACTTTATAAAAACAATAGGAATTTAGTAAAATATATAGTAAAGGAAATCTTAGTTATAAGGAATATATAAGGCTATAATAACTAGTAAAATGTTTTAATAAAGTAATTAAGTTATACTTGGCTAACTTAAAAACCCTTAAAAAGCTTTTTAAAAATAAAGGTACTTAAAAGATTTAAGATATAATAAGAAAGTATTTTTAGTAATAATAGTCCTACTAGGCAGGCTTTATAATTACTATTTAATAATACTAAAGTAAAATATATATATATATATATATTAATAAATATCTAATAGGCCTTAATATATATATATTAAGAAAATAAGCCTGGTTTAAGGGCTACTACTATAGGGTAAGTAATAAAGGCTAAGGAGGTTTAAGAAAAACCTAAATTATACTAAAGTAATAACCTACTAAATATTAAAGGTTATACTAGTAAGGGTAATAATAATAATTATAAAGTTATAAATAGCTTTTTAATAATAAAAGGGTAAGGGCCTTAAGAGAGATAGATTATCTAAATATAATTACTATAAGAATATAAAATAAATAAGGGCTAAGTTTTTAGTAATAGTATTATATAATCCCTTAAGTATACTAATAAGTTTACTTATATTAATATATTATTATTAAAGCAAAGTAATAATAAAGCCTAAAGAAAGCATAAATATAAACTAAGAATTAGAGGTTATATTTTAAGAGAATATAATAAGGTTTATAATTATATATAATAAAAGTATAGTAATAGTATATTAATAGATATCCTTAAGGTAATATATAATATGTTTATAAATATAATAGAATTCTAGAGTTATAACTGCTTATTTTGCTTTTTATTTATTTTAAGTAAGAATAATAGGTATATATATAATAGCTTTATAGTAAATAAGATTCTTTATCTTATAAATATAATAATATAATTAAGGGTTTAAGGCTTAAAATTTATAGTTTTATATATAAACTTAGTAAGCTAATTAATATTTTTTATAAGACTTATAAAAACTTAGTATATATAAGATAATTCCTTAAATACTAGTATTATAAATATAAGGCATATATTAATACTTTAACTTAGCTATAGGGGTATATTTCTTATTACAAAAGTCTCTTATAATAAAGGTATTTCCTATTATATTTAAATAAGCAAGATAGGTCAAATATTTATTACTAATAATATTTAAGAAAGTAGCTATAATAAAATAAAAAATAAGATTAATTAAGATAAGAGTTAGAATAATAAGAAGGCTTTTAAAATAATAATAAGAGTTTATAAATAAAATAAAGGACTATAATAAAAATATAAAGAAAAAGTATATTAAAAAAAAAGATAAAAGTTTTATAAGAAGGAAGAACTTAATATTTATATTTAAATAAAAACAGATACTTATATAAGTAATTTATATAATAAGGGTAAGTATAATTATAAGTAATCTGGTTTATAATAAACTAATAGTAGCATAAACCTAATATTCTAATACATTATAATTAATTTAAGTAATATTAGTAAGTATAAGTACTAGGATTTAGAGGAAAATTAATATTAAGGTAGGTCTAAGGATTTTTATATACTATATATATTAAGTAATTTAATAAATAATAGTAAAAGCATATTAAATTTAGTTTATTTAAGAAAAAAGAGACTTTATATATTAGTTAAGAATACTAAAATACTAAGAAAGGGGCTATATAATAGATTTAAGCTAAAAGCTTAGATTTATATAGTTAGAAGCTTAGATTTATATAGTTAAAAAGATAATTACCTTATATAAGCGATATATAAGTAATTTAAGCCCTAAGTAAATATAAGACAGATATAAAAGTATATATATAAGGTTATAAGAATTAGGCAGATCTTTTTTTTTTTTCCTTATAAATATTATTTTTATTTAAGTTGCTAGTTCTACAGTTGCTCACTAGGCCGGACTATAATAAATTCCTTTAATTAAATTAATTTAAAAATAGATTTTATATTTAAATATTATATTTTTTATATTTTAGCTAAAGGGTAGTATTATATGTAGGAAAGGACCAACACCGCGGACACGACGCGGTATCACGCCTAAAACGAAAAAGAAGCACGGAATTGGATTCCTTATTATTGAATACCCCCCCTAGTAATAGCGTATTGCGCAAGGGGAGTAAGTAGCGTGAGGGGTGCGATAATTAATAAATTTTCACGTGGATCCGCAACTAATAAAGAACGAGGCACTACCTAGGAAGAAATACAATATTAAGGAGAGAATCCTAAAGTAATAATAGTGCAGGAAAAACTAAAGAATAAAATAAAATTACTAAAGAAGTTAATAATAAAAGTTATCTTAAAGGCAGAAATAATAGAAGTATAGGCTTTTATTAGGACCTTTATATAAGTTACTATAGATATAAGAGGGGAGATAGCCTAAGTAAAGACTAGCATAGGAGATCTATAGGCATTGATTATAGAAGCGGTTAATAGTAAAGTTAAAACCACGGTTAAGAAGGCGGTTAAGGAGGCGATAGAGGCCGTCCCTAGGACTGGATTAATGGTTAGGGGGACTTGGGCGACTGTTGTAGCTTGCGGAGTTACAGGGCAGAATATAACAATACCTTTAGCCCGAACAGAGGGTATGGCGATACTGGCCCGCCATCACCAGGAAGTAATAGTAAAGGAAAACACTATTAGTAAGGCAGTTAGGAACAGATTGCTAGGAGAGATTATAAAGGCAGTAAATAGTGCTATTGGCATAGAGGAGGTAATAGCAGCACACAGGCTGTAGAGTAAAGACATAGTTATTACATTTACTAAGGCAGGGAGGAAATAAAAGGAAAACACGGCCTGGGTAAGAGTTGCCTTTAGACCTATGGCGGAAGTAAACAGGAAGATGTTTAGTGTGATTATTAAGGGATTCCTAACACGATTAACGAACCACGTTGCGATTAAGGATATAAGGAAAAACATTAAAAAGGAGAATGGTCTAAACATAGTAAAGATAATAGTGCGGAAGCCAAAGGGAATAGCGACGAGGGCACTACTAGTGGTTAGCGTTAAGGGCACTGAGGCAGCAAACCGCCTATGCCATGGGGGAATAGTATACTAAGCAGAGATTTTCGACGCTAAGCTATATAATAAGATGGTCTACCTAAAGCAATATTATAATTACTATAAGATTAGATATATTGCTAGGCACTATAAGGAGAAAGTAAGATGCGGTAGGTATGCTGCTAGAAAACACCCTAAGGGAGAGAGGACTTGCCTGACGTTAATAGGCAAGGTATGGGAGAGATGCCTAAATTATGCAGGGGCATATCCAGCATGGTCTTAGCTATGCTTAGTGAGTAATAATAGGTGGTAACAGGCCTGGGAGGCTTACGCTATAAGGCTGCTGTTCTTCCGTGACCATTGGTTAGAGGCTGTGACAGCTACTATAGGTAAGGGTTATTATAAAGAAGAGACCGGGGGATTAACGGAAAGGCAGCTAAGAGGAAGGAGCATATAACTAAGGGGCCTTTCTATGAGACGAACATACAAACTACGATTAGAACGGCAGAGACTGGCAGAGGAAGGCACAATACTAGCCTTCCTACAACCAATAAGAGAGCAGAACAATACCGGAGCCAGCCTAACCAGGGTGCTCCGAAGTATATAATAGAGTACATAATTAAGGTTATGTACTAGAATATATAGAAGAAAAGCAATTTAGTATATCTGGCGTTGGGGCATAACGTTAGCCCTAAGGTAATAGCTATCTAGGAACCAGGAGGCTATAATAGTATACTACTAAATCCATCTTAGAGGCACTATACGTTAGCAATATACAGTAGAAGAACAGCGATTTATATACACTAGAAGGTTAAGGCAGGGCTTTAGACTATAAGGAGGGAGGAGGATTAGTGTAGTATTAAGCTATATAGAGTAGAGGTGTATAACATATATTCCCTAGCTTACGAAAGGGGGTGGCAGACGCCTTTATAACACTTTGCTAATACCTAGGCAAAGGGCCGGAGTGTGTTTGTAGGGGACTTTAACTAACATCACCCCTTGTGGGACAGATTTAGCCGAATATCTCTAGGGTATAATAAGATATTAGAATTTATAACAAGGTAGCAACTCGGCCTAGCTACGCCGTTTAGGGAAGTAACAAGGAGAAAACATAGCAGTAGGGATAGCACTATTAACCATGCGTGGACCACCCACGACGTTAGTGTTAAATTTATCGGGCCAGTGGAAATCGCCGGATCTGACCATGTGCCCCAGCTTATTAGTATCGGGACAAATAAGGAATTAAGCAATAGCCCAGGGTTGGTCTGGGGTTAGAGGACAGCGGACGAGAACCTTATTATGGCAGAGGCTTTAAACAGGCTTAGAAAGAAGGGGTTGGAGCTTCCGCTGTGTAACTGGCAAGAAATTAATAACTATGCACAGTAGCTTACCTAATAGCTTACGGAGATAGCTAATATAGCAGCACCTAAGTGACCTTAAGGGCGTAGTAAACTACAGCCTTAGTAGAATAAAAGGGTAAGGGATGCGATAGCAGAGGTAAGACGTGCTAATAAGCAGTGGCAGTAATAACGGACGCAGGAAGCGTGGCAGGCCTTAACGGAAGCTATAAAAAAACAGAATTGTGTTATCTTAGAGGAGAAGAGAAGTAGCTAGCAATAGGCAGTTAGTAAGTTATCCAGGTCTAAAGGGAGTCTTTGGACCCTAGAGCGTTAGGCCTAGCTATGGAGTGGACTTCCTCCTAAAAGGCAACAGGTCCCACTACTAACCCGGCTAGGAGATGACGGCAGGGAGGAGATAGTGGAGGTTATATACAAGGGTAAGGCAAGGGCATTTGCAGAGAGGTTCTTTCCTCTATCTATGGCTAGGGCTCTAGGTCCGGAGGCAGAGGAGGGGATAAGATACTATAACAATAATCAGGCAGTTCCTGTGTTTACAGAGGAGGAAATTAAAGAGGTTATAAAGAATACGGCAAGTTAGAAAGCCCTAGGACCGGACGAGCTGCTAATAGGTTTCCTTAAGCTATGTAGAGCGGCCCTAATATCGTGTTTAACACGCCTTGCAAATGCTTGCTGCGGCTTAGGATATCATCCGGCCTCCTTCTGACAAGCAAAGGTAGTAGTTCTATGCAAACCTGGGAAGTCCCCTAAGGAGTTAGGTAAACCAGGGGGGTGGAGGCCGATATTGCTGTTAAACACAATAGGCAAAGTGATTAAGGGAGCTATTATAAGGAGGATTACTATTACAGCAAAGGAAGGCCATATACTGCTGGACATGCAGATAGGCAACAGGGCTGGCAGATTAACGGAGATAGCACTAAGCATGCTAAAAGAGGTTGTGAGAACGGCGTGGCATTACTAGGGGATAGCATTATTACTACAGCTAGATATCACTAGGGCGTTTAACACTATTAGCTATAAATGATTAATCCGCACTATAAAGGAGTTAGGACTGCTAGGGTGGATGGCCAGATGGGCACAGGGCTTTACGTTAGAAAGGAGAGCATAATTAGCGTTTGACGGACGTATTACTAAGGAAATCCAAGTTACTACAGGGGTTCTATAAGGGTCGCCGGCGTCTCTTATCCTCTTCCTGCTCTATATTACACTACTATATCGAAGACTAGCAGCGGCGGAATTAACGTTAATGTTAGGGTTCTTAGATAATATAAACATTATAGCATATAGAAAAACAGCAGAGGAGACAAAAGTATAACTAGAAAGAGCCTGGAGAATATGTAAGGAGTAGTTAAAGGAGTATAGGCTAAGGTTTAACCTAGGAAAGAGCAAGCTAATGCACTTTATAAGGAAGAGGCAGGCGATTACAACGACGATCTGACTTAGCAGAGCAACAATATAACCAACACAATCAGCGTAATTCCTAGGGGTTTGGATTTACTGGAAGCTTTGTTAGTCAACCCATATAGAGAAGGTAAATGCCAAATTGTTACAGCAGAAATTAGCACTCACGGCGCTGGCTGTGTCTACGTGGGGATGCCAACTAAAGTATGCGAGATCCCTTTATACATAGGTAATACAAAGCACAATAGCCTATAAAGCTGGGATATACCACACCTATAGCAAGCCAGAAGGGGTAGCACAGGGGGTAGTAAAGGCATTTATAAGGGAACAGAACAAATGCTTAAGGCGGGTTACAGGGGCGTATAAGGTAATGCTAGTAATACTCTTAGAGACGGAAGCAGCAGTGCTGCTAGTGAATCTGTACCTTAATTACGTTAAACAATGATTCCACTAAAGACTTAAGGATAGTAATATAGGCGAGAAGATACGGCAGGCCTGTAATTTGATAGTATTACAGCTATAACGCTAAGGAAGAGGCCGCCGACGTAATCACTATAAGGCGTTTCCTAATGCCCCCCCCCCCCTCCCTGGCAGCCTTATAGCCAGACAGGAATTAGAAAGGGAGTGGGAAAAACAGTGGATCTAGCAGAGGCATAAGGCTTAAGTAAGAAGAGGACGGGCAAAAGTAATAGCAGCAGATGAGGAACCTAACTTTAAGAGCATAAAAAAGATAATAAAGCTCTATAATAGCCTGCTTAAGCATGAATCTACAGCCCTAGTTTAGCTTTGAACGGAAAAAATAGGGCTAAATACCTTTCTCTACAACAAACAGGTGCCTAAGGTAACTTTACTAATATGCTAATACTAGGGAGGAGATAAGGATATCTACCACCTTATCCTATTATGCCCAGAATATAACCATTTAAGACCGATTCTAGCAGTGCCTATAATAAGAGATCTGTAGGAACTTAGGGCGGCGCTTAACAACAAGAAGCTAGCACTAAATATCATAAAGTAGGTGCTTTTAACTGGGCGACTTTAGCAGTATAGGTTGGCAGAGGAGCTTAGTAAGGCGTGGCAGATACGCAATGACAAGGCTGAGAAAGGGACCAGAGGCAATGGAAATAACAGGATAGAGGAGAAAAAGCCAGACTAGGAGGGGAGGTGCTTATAGGGGGTTTTTATTAACATACTAACCTTTTATATAAAGCACAACCATACTTCTGTTATTGTCTGCAGTTCCGGGGAACTGGTAGATATCTTATACTAATAGTTGGAAATAATAAAGACTTTATATCAGAGGCTTAGCAGGAGCTATATGGAAGAATATGGGTTTTCTTCCCTATCTTAGGGTTTTTCCTATATTAAGAAGTTAGTTGATGAACTAGTTAGTGGCTCTAGCTACCTAGCGTACATGAATATATATATAATATAAAGGGTAGTATTAAGGTATTTATAGTATTATATAATATAATATAATTAGCCTTATATATATTATATAGTTTCTAGCACTTTTAGCACTTAAAACCCATTTTCTGGCTATATAGCTAGTTAGCTACATCCTACATAGTTATATCATTATACATTCTATCACATATATTTGGATGCATGGTGTAAGTTAGTTAATTGTTACTAGCTACACAACGGAATCGTTATTTATATATGGAGATTCACTGTCACGGATAATACCGTAACAACTAAAGAAAACTCATCATTTTGCTACGGCAGCTGCCCCCGGAGCTACATAAGTATACTAAACCGCTCTGCAGTCGTAACATGCATTCCCCAGCTCGCATTTTTTGTGGATGTAGATTGCTTAGCTAATAAAGCATAAGCACCCGAGTCCGACGTAAAAGATGAAAAGAGGATAGACAGCAATTGCAACCCGATTTTTGACCACGCCGCTGCCTCCTAGAATGCTCACGCCTGCCGCGAGGGACCATGATACGAGAATGATGTAGATGGGAATTCGTGGAACCCAGTGAAGCCTGAGAGCTGAAAGTAAAGCAGCAATTACGAGTGGAAATAGAGTGTACCCAATGATACAGACGCTTTGCGCAAAAGATCTATCACGATGGAAGTTAGTGTATCGTTCGTTGTCCTTTTCATGAATTGGGCAGCGACATACATGTTACCTCCCAACAATTTAATTTGCAGTGTGACTACCGCCTCGCCAAGCCAGATCATGGCAAACACGCCGCTAAAGACAGTGTCTTTCTGCTCGGCTCGAGCAGCAATACTCAGCAGTAAACTCAAAAGAAGGCAGAAGATCAGCGGGCCCCAGAGATCCCAATCACGAAGGCCGGGGCTCATGTTGCTTTGCAGCAGCGTTTCGGCGTCCATCATGCGACTGGCTAAGCCTGTTAATTCCTCTCGGGTACCAGCGATGCCGGCGCCTCGAATGTTGGAGTAAGCACCACGCAGGCCAGCCTCGGAATCGAACATGGTGCCGCCGAGGAGATGACGAGGATACAGAACCTCTCTCAACTTGGCCCAGACAGCAAGCAGATCGCGGCGTAGCGTTTCCCAAACAGTTTCATCGATGGTGCTTTGCGGTGCACGCCTATCCTCACCCGGGATGGATGAGGTGAGATAAGTCTCGTTGAGCGGTCGTGAGGACGAATTTGAACCTATGTTTCCATGGAGAGGCTGCCGCGAAGACTGGTTTTCAAGAGGATCATCAAATTCATCAAGATCGGCTGTCAGGGTTGTTAGCAAGCCGCTGCCTGTTCATGCTGCACCACCAAGCATGAAATGCTCATGCCGGCCGCGTATACGACTTGTTTTGGCAGGACATACCATTATCAGGATCAATCAAATCGTCGTCATCTGAGTTGGGGCGTTGATGGTTGCTCATCGCATTCGGAGAGGACATATTGCACCCGCGTTCTTCTGGTGGGATCACCAGACAGGACGTGCAGCTGACTCCTGGGATCGAAATCACGACTCAAGCGCGATACAGGCAAAGCGTCTCCTCTGATGATGAATATTTCCCGGTACGTGTGTCGCGATGCGTATTCAAAGACCACCGTTGTCACCAGCGGCGAGCAGCACCTGTACTGCCGTGGACTCTGCAAGCAGTGGATTTACATGAAGCCACCTGGCCAGCTTTTCACACCTGCGGTTTTAGGTGCTCGGGTCCGTCGCACCACGAGCCAATCAAGTACGCCCAGTGCTGCATCACGTCACAGTCTTGCCCTCCGCTGCAGAGGCTGGGCGTCGGCGACACAAGAGTAGGCAGAATTGCTCATGTTCATCAGGTGCTTGGGCTTTTCTACCCAATTCTCCTCTCATAAGCACTGCTTTTCTCCTAACCGAACGACGAGAGCCAAATCCGCCAGCTTTGACGCCTGCGTTGCCAAGTAGGTCTTGTCCGATGACGGCCAAGGAAGGCGATCTCTTCGAGCTGCCTAGGCTGCGAGTCTCATTCGGCCTCGAGGTAAACGATGCAGGTTAAACTGGTTCATCAGCGATGTTGGCTGCTAATGCTCGCCAAGAACGACACCCGATTCCTGGGCCATGATGATAACGTGGCAGGTAATGTCTACTAAAATGGGTCTCCTTCTTTGTCATGACACCCGTCCGCGTCCTCGTGGAGCCACACAGTTCTGATTTATTTCTAATCTGAAGAATTCTTTGACGTCAAATTCTGTCCGTACCAACCCCTGGACCAAGATGCCGTGTTCGCGGCCGTCAGCAAAAAACATGTATGATATTCCTTCTCCCGGATCGGTGGCATGTGCCGCCAGGCCACGTCGCATGTTTTCTCAGCTAAAGCCGTCCAGATATTCATCTGCAAGCTCTCAAAACATACCGGCGATTCAAACCCGTGTGAGGTCATAAACGTGATACGTGACGAAGATGTATGTGGTCGATCAGGGTTTGTCATCAAGATGTTGTTTTGAGCATTGTAATGTCTAACGCCCGCTCTCCGCCACCAGGAGGACTCCTCGGGTTGTTGCTGTACCTGGACCAAGGACCCTGTATCAGGCGCTATATGCATCTGTGTCGGTGGTGTTGACGCCAAAGTCAAAATCTACGACGTCTCAAACGGACGTGTAGTTCGGGTACGAAGTGAAGTCATCATCATAACAATGGAGCAGATGGCGCTAAATTTTGCTTTGCAGTGCTTTGCAGGACACGGAGGAGTATGCCATCTCTTCGCCTTCTCTTGACCGTACGCTGACGTGAATTCAAGGACGTGAATGATTTAGCGACATCGCCCGTGGATCCATCCATTATTGCTTCTGCATCAGGTGACACCAGCGTCCGTTTATGGAGTCTGGATCCGGCGCACACAGATCAGCCCTGTCTCTGTATCCTCGCTGGCGAAGGGCACTCGTGGAGTCTGCTCTCGGTAGTGAGTCTTGATGTGTCCGCTCAGACGACAGCTTCTTACAAATTCAGGCATTCCACGACACTGGCCACTATCTTCTTTCTTCGGGCCACGATCAAATCATCAACCTCGTACGTTGTTCCCTTCGTGCCAAGTAACTTATCTACCCTTGGCTTCTCACACCTTCATTTTAGTGGACGATTCCGGACTTGCCCACGACGGCCACTACGACACCGTGCCAAGTACATTATCCCCATTTTTCTACATCGGCAGTTCACCGGGGCATAGTTGACTGGTAGGCAGTTCCGACTTCTTAGTGCCAAGAACCAAGCGACTAACGAAGAAACTTGGGCGGAAGCGTCGCCTTCTTTGGAGATTATATCCTTTCCAGGGCCTGCCATGATAATGTCATTGTGCTGTGGCGAATCGAGGGCTTTTCCTCTGCCGGGCCAAGGCCATCGCAGAGTACAGCACCAACCCCTCAAAACGTGCTTCCCACAAGTTATGAAGATCCGGATCGTCTAACAAGATCTGCCTTTGTCCCTGCTACATCGCCACGGTGTCCTTCTCAATACACCCGACTGCTGGAGTTCCATACACCTAATTGTGGCCCGCAATTTTTCATGCGATTTAAGCTTCATCATGTTGCGAAGCAAAATCCCGTCTTGGCGTTTTGCAACGCCGCGGGAAACATTTTCTTCTGGGATCTCAAGCGGCTCACAGTCTACAGAGAGGTCATGGCAGCTCACCATGATCCCTGCCGTGACAAGACAAAACCTGTCCAGCTCCCCAACTGGCTGAAGCCTGTAATTCCCCGTCAAAGGGCAGACGCGTCCGGTAGGATAAAGAGCGTCGCAAGCGACAGGGATTCCCTTGCATCTGGCCAGACCGTCCCTGCGGAAAACTCTGGTTATTCTGCAGAAACTTTGGAATCCTGGGCATTCAAATATAGTATGGAAGACCCGCACGACCCTCTCAGAGCTCATCGGACAGAGTCTTCATCGGCAAACTTCGTGGGTAGGCAAGCAGCATGGAGTCCGGGTGGTGAGTGGTGTGTGGTTGTAGGAAGTTCCAACACGACCCTGGTGCTTCAGCGCTGGGCCGGGAAACAGGCTTCTCGGACAAAATCGACTTGATAAGCGGAAACGGCACTACCAGACTAGGCTCCGTCACATTCCTCGGATGGGGAATGATGCGTGGAATCTCCGTTGCGGCGATTGTTGATGCTCGCACAGTCGTTGCACTGAAATATCCAATATTGATGAGACGGAATACTCTGCATTATTCATAATTGTCTGAAGCAGGACATTTGCTTTTTCTTGGGCCTTTGTCGCCTTTGCGCCCTCGTCGACGTCAATGGCATCATATTCTGACTCAAAAGCCAGAAGTTGTGCCATCATCAGTGATGCTGTTGCTTGCAGATGGAGGAAGTATTTGTTTCCCGAAAACGGCGACTTTTCGATGATTGTGTCCAATTTAGACGCGATTGACCTTATTCGGCCACATGCTTGTTCTCGTATACGTTCAATTCGGATGCGGTATCTGTCGGGGGCTGTCTCATCGTGTTCATCTTCCATGCCATGAGAGTTAACAGCAGTCACTTCGCGTGAAGTTGCTCCATCTCGCCATAATTCTTGCCCATCGCCCAGGTGTGAAATCTCGGCCATAAAATTTGCATGACAATTGAAAATCTCACATGCAAGGAGCGCAACCTGGAAGTCGACTGCGGAAACTGCCGTAGGGAATCTGCTGTCATATGGATACTTTTGTATCAATTCCCCCATATATGCTCCAAGTTTTGAGATGTTAGTATTCGACCCCCATCTTGTAGGAATTCGGATGTGTGTGTAGCTGCCAACACGGTCGAGCGGCTGGCTCTCTAAACCCATCCGTCTTAAATTGTCTTCTTCCCCCGTTCGCATGATGATCTCTGCTCCAATGGCCCAGAGGTTGTGTTGGCGAATATCAATAGGCCGGCCGTCCAGTCGAAGTTGCAGGATGATGCCGAATAGCTGCGCCGACTTGCCGACCTTTCCTTCGTCAAGGAGCTGGTGCGTGCATCTTAGAAGGGTGTCTAGGTGACTTCCACGTTGTATTGCTTTCATGTGCCCAGGGGTACTTGAATTTGCTGGGACGCTTTTTTTTTTCGGTTGACAGAACTCATAATCGTCTTCGTTGGAGTTTTTCAATCTAGAATCCACCGTCTGCATTTCAAGGTTTGGAAAGTAGGTCGTGACTTGCAAGAGCTTCTCGTCTTCAATAGTGAGGCGAGCCTGTGATAGATAGGTGTCGCTACTGTGCAGTCGACTGACTCAACGGCTCAATGCCTTCTTGTTCGTGTGCCGAGAATAGGGCCCACCCTTTTATTAGATGGCCCGCTTGCGCTTGTTTGATTTGGCATTGAGCACCGAGTGAGATGGCGAACGCATAAGCGATTTTGTTCTTCACACGCGTGGATACCAAGGCTGTGGTGAGTTGGGGGAACGGACAAGTTGCATGTAGGATTCCGCTTGAAAACAGAGATTGAAACAAGGGCCCGCCCACCGCCCGCCATGAGGGAGGGAGGTCACGCCTGCCCACGGCGACAGCTAGAGACAATCGCTAACTTATTAGCAAGTATCATGGGACAGGGTTGTAACTGTTACGGGCGGTCCGTAATCATCTCGTGAGAGGTTGTGATAGTCTTGGGTCCTCTCTGCTGTCATCCTGAGCAGGCACCGTGCACGTATGTATTAGGGAGGTGCGTACGAGGGAGGTGCGTTATCGCAGCCAGGCAGCGACATATCAAGTGGTGAGAAAATGATGAATTTCAATTATCGCAGAAAGCCAAAGAAATGATCGGTTCATGGTGCTGCTCGTTGGGGCTGATAATCACAGCAGCCGCAGACGTGACGACTGGCACATTATATTGCCTCCCAGGTAAGCCTTGTGCCATGGAAAGGCTCTGGGGTCACGTTGCGCTGATTACAGGATTGCGAGCAATAAAAATAATATGCAGAGCCTGTGTGAGCACCTTGAGGCTAATCTACTGAACAAAGGAGCGGCAGCTTCGATCCGAGGTCTAAGGTCTCTCGGAATTCCTATCAAAATACTCCCACTGACCTTCAGCCGGCGTCTCTTGCAAATCTTCCCAACTGGTCTACTTGTCAGTGTTGTCAAGCCCATATAGGCTGTCTGGGTTAAAAGAGACTTACACTCTGGCTTTCGTCATGGTTTCAACCATGTGAAGCTCACCTTCAGCGACCTGGATGACCTCCTCAATCAACCCGGCTCCGATCCTATGTTCCAGTTCCCGAATTCTCCTCCGATGTTAGCTTAACACAAGAGTTATGCGGTAACATCTACTCACTGATCAGCTGTCAACTGAGGCTCATCCTCCCAGTCAACTTTTTGATCATCTTCCAATGATTTTCGCTCAGCCCAGACCACCTGGTCCATTCTCTCGGCAGGAGTACGAATGCCCTCAAGCTCACCACCCTCATCGGCTTCGCCATCCCATTCCTCGTAACGAGCATCACCCGCCTCATGCTTGACGCCGATCACGAATACACGGTCGCCAAGCTTGACTGTCCTGGCTTCGCTGCCATTTGTTCGGCCGCTGGCTACTCGAAATTGCTCTGGGTTCTTGCTGATGAGCTCCTTGGCCTTGGCAGCCCATGCGTTGTAACCATCTGGTACAGTTTGTTCGACAAGATTCATACGATGCCTTGTGACGGCCTCAACGGATTGTCGGTAAAGTGACTTTTCCGGTATCAACTGAAGTCTGTTTATCGTGCTGCCATATAGATAGAGGAGGGTTGATCGCGGGTTGGAATGAGTCCAGAGGCCAGCAAGACCAGTGGGAGTGCCCGGTTCCATGTAGCGCGCGAGCATACGCATTGTCGTCTGCATGTTTACGGATCCCAACTATGCAATCGCGATGATGGCGAACGGTCTATATAAAAAAAAAATACTCGACGTAGCTGTCAAGTTATGGGGGTGATGATAGTTGTATTCTCTACCTAGTGGTGACCCGGTGGGTCAACTTATATAGTTAATGGGACCCACTAGTTACCTGATAGTACCGCCAACTAATATTAGTTATCCTTAATTAATTAACTAAAATATAATAAAGCAAAGCTATATTAACCTATTATATATCCATTATAAACAATTAATTATTCTGTCTTATTATATTAATTTTTATAGCTATACCCTTAACTTAAATGCTATTAATCTTATTATTATTAAAGGATTTAATAAAGGATTTATAACTCTACTTAATTTTAGCTATTATAAGTTATTAATTAAAGTTAGTATAATACTTAGTATAATTAGCAGTTAATATATTAACTTATTAATTTATATTTATAAAGTTAGTTATTTAGTATAATATAAATTAAGCAAGGCATTATTTTAATTCTTTATTTTACTTAATATATTAAATAAGCTGCTGTTTAGTTTTATTAAAGCATTTAACCTACTGCTAATATTATTACTTAATGTTAGTAATATGATTAATTGCCTAGTTATAAGCTATAATAAGATTATTATATAAATTTTTAGTTATAAACTTACTATAAATATATATAGTATTTTTATTTTTATAAATAACTAGTAATAGTAGTTAGTCTGGCTTAATCTTATTAACTGTTTTTTACTTTTTATAAGACTCTTTAATCTCTTTTATTTTTTGCCTAATCTTTATAATATATTATTTAGCCTGTTTTTGCTCTTTAAGGAGCTAAGTTAATTTATCTTTATTATTATTACTAGTTAATATATTATTACTATTAGTATTATTATTAATTATTAGTGCTATTAAGGTTTAAGCTAGCTAATTTATTAATCTATCTTAAGGGAATATAATTATATTATAATATAAACCATAATTATACTATATCTTCTAAAACTTATTATATTTATTAATATTACTTTTGCCCTAAATTAAAGCTAATAGTATAAAGAGTATTACTGCTTTATTTATATTATCTGATTTTAGGTTTTTAAACTATTTATTATAAATAGTATTAAGGGTCTTAGTAATGTTATTATTATACTGAATTTTTATAATAAAAGTAAAACTTTTTAGTGTAAGATACTATACTATATTATTTTATATAATATTTTATTTTACTTCTTTTTTTAGACCCCTTTAAATATAAGTAGCATAGTATTATTAGACTATAGAAGATAATAAATTAAGGCCTTCTTTATTAATATTAATATTATGGAATTCTAGTAATTTCCTACTTATGAGATTCTTTAGTTTTATTATGTTAAGTATAAATAAAATAAGAATTAAGTTATTATAAGTATATATAAAATAAACGAAATATAATTATTATAAATAAATTAATAAAAATAAAAGATTAAATAAAGCTTTAAGATATAGGACTAAAGATAAGAGAAAAAAAGAAAAAGAGAAATATAAGATAGGTAATATAAGCCTTTATATATATACATGCCTTAATAGGGTAAGTTTAAAGTGATTTCTCTTAAGTATATTATATTTACTATTTTTATAATAATTCTAACCTATTCTTTAACTTTATTAATTTCTTTTTAGTTAGCTATTAATTATAAGTACTATTAAGGTCTTTAAAAGTAATATAGAATTTAGTTACCTTATTCAACTACTATTAGTTAATAATATATAAAACTTTATGATTTATTAACTAAATTAGAGCTATAACCTTTATTAGTCTGTTAAAAACGTCTGCATAAAATGATTTAAGATAGTTAATTAATATTACTAGGTAAATGCACTATGTATCTAAGAGCTTTAGCTTATATACTATTGAAAAATAGTAGGTATCTTAAAAGTTTACGCCGGATCTATAGGGCAAGTTATACTGGATTTTTAATAGAATTTTTATAGAATTTCTAGTGTCTAGCAGTAATAATAGCTGTTAGGTCTAGTAAGAAAGTATATGTAGCTTCCTTATATACCTACCAACCTTTTTTAGGCCCCACGGCCGCCAGCTGGGCTTTGTATGCCACTTTTCTTTTTTTATAAAAATTATTTATATATAAAAACAAAAAAATAGACTTACAGCCTAATAAACTAGGTACTAATATATCCTACATTTAACTTTTCTAATTTTCTAAATTTTACTTAAAAAAATTTTATTATATAAAAAGAAAGCCCTAAATTCCCTAATTCTAATAGTATTCCTAAGACTTTTCTAAGACCTCTAGTTATTAAGATATTTATAAATTAGTATAACCTATAAGGTAACCTACTTTCCTATAAAAGAAAGCGGTTAAGTTATTGCCCTGCTTTCCGGATTTTAAATTAGCAGAATTTTCCTCTAAAGGTTAAGATTTTAACCTTTAGTAGCTTTAGTAACTAGCTAGCTACTAACCTACTAGTCGCGTTTTTATACACTTATTATTAGCTATAGGGCAATTATTATTATTCATGTACGCTAGGTAGCTAGAGCCACTAACTAGTTCATCAACTAACTTCTTAATATAGGAAAAACCCTAAGATAGGGGAGAAAACCCATATTCTTCCATATAGCTCCCGCTAAGCCTCTGGTATAGAGTCTTTATTATTTCCAACTATTAGTATAAGATATCTGCTAGTTCCCCGGAACTGCAGATAATAATAAAAGTATAGTTATGCTTTATATAAAAGGTTAGTATGTTAGTAAAAACCCCTTATAAGCACCTTCTCTCCTAGTCTGGCTCTTCCTTTTCTATCCTGTTGTTTTCGTTACTTTTAGTCCCTTTTTTAGCCTTATTATTATATATTTACCACGCCTTACTAAGCTCCTCTGCTAACCTGTACTACTAAAGTCGCTTAGTTAAAAGCACCTACTTTATGATATTTAGTGCTAGCTTTTTATTATTAAGCGCCGCCCTAAGTTCCTATGGATTTCTTATTATAGGCACTGCTAGAATCGGTCTTAAATGGTTATATTTTAGGTATAACAGGATAAGGTGGTAGATATCCTTGTTTTCTCCCTAGTATTAATATATTAGTAAAGTTACCTCAGGCACCTGTCTGTTATAAAGGAAGGCATTTAGCCTTATTTTTTCTGTTTAAAGCTAAACTAAGGCTATAGATTTATGCTTAAGCAGGCTATTATAGAGCTTTACTATTTTTTTTATACTTTTAAAGTTAGGTTTCTTATTTACTGCTATTGCTTTTGCCCGTCCTTTTCTTACTTAAGCCTTATGCCTCTACTAGATCTACTGTTTTTCCCACTCCCTTTCTAATTCCTATCTAGCTGTAAGGCTGCTAGGGAGGGGGGGGGGGGCATTAGGAAACGCCTTATAGTGATTATATTAGCAGCCTCTTCCTTAGCATTATAGCTATAATGCTATTAAATTACAGGCCTGCTATATCTTCTTGCTTATGCTACTATCCTTAAGTCTTTAGTAAAATTATTATTTAATGTAATTAAGGTATAGATCTACTAGTAGTACTACTGCTTTTATCTCTAAGAGTATTACTAGCATTGCCTTATATACCCTTATAACCTGCCTTAAGCATTTATTTTATTCCCTTATAAATGCCTTTACTACCCCCTATGCTACCCCTTCTGGCTTGCTATAGGTGTGGTATATCCTAGCTTTATAGGCTATTATGCTTCTTATTACCTGTGTATAAAGGGATCTTATATACTTTAGTTAGCATCCCTACGTAAACATAGCCAGTGCTGTAAGTGCTAACTTCTGCTATAATAATTTAGTATTTACCTTTTCTATGTGGGTTAACTAATAAAGCTTCTAGTGAATCCAAACCCCTAGAAATTACACTAATTGTGTTAGTTGTATTATTGCTCTTTTAAGTCGGATTGTTATTATAATTACCTGCCTCTTTCTTATAAAGTGCATTAGCTTACTCTTTCCTAGGTTAAACCTTAGCCTATACTCCTTTAACTACTCCTTATATATTCTTTAGGCTCTTTCTAGTTATACTTTTGTCTCCTTTGCTGTTTTTTTATATACTATAATATTTATATTATCTAAGAACCCTAATATTAATGTTAATTCCGCTGCTGCTAGTCTTTAATATAGTAGCATAATATAGAGCAGGAAGAGGATAGGAGATGCTAGCGACCCTTATAGAACCCCTATAGTGACTTAGATTTCCTTAGTAATATATCCATTAAACGCCAATTATGCTCTCCTTTCTAATGTAAAGCCCTGTGCCTATCTGGCCATCTACCCTGGCAGTTCTAACTCCTTTATAGTGCGGATTAATTATTTATGGCTAATAGTGTTAAATGCCCTAGTAATATCTAGCTATAGTAATAATGCTATTCCCTAGTAATGCCACGCTGTCCTTATAACCTCTTTTAGTATGCTTAGTGCTATCTCTGTTAATCTGCCAGCCCTATTGCCTATTTGTATATTTAGCAGTATATGGCCTTCCTTTGCTATAATAGTAATCCTCCTTATAATAGCTCCCTTAATTACTTTACTTATTATGTTTAATAGTAATATTAGCCTCTACCCCCCTAGTCTGCCTAACTCCTTAGGGAACTTCCTAGGTTTATATAGAACTACTACCTTTGCTTATTAAAAGGAGGCCGGATAATATCCTAAACTGTAGTAAGCATTTGTAAGGCATGTTAAACACGATATTAGGGCTGCTTTATATAGCTTAAGGAAACCCGTTAGCAGCTTGTCTGGTCCTAGGGCTTTTTAACTTACTGTATTCTTTATAACCTCTTTAATTTTCTCCTTTATAAACATGGGAACTGCCTAATCATTATTATAGTATCTTGTCCCCTCCTTTGCCTCTGGACCTAGAGCCCTAGCTGCAGATAGAGGGAAGAACCTCTTTATAAATGCCCTTGCCTTACCCTTATATATAACCTCTACTATTTCCTTCCTACTATTATCTCCTGGCCGGGTTAGTAGTGGGACCTGTTGCCTTTTAGGAGGAAGTCCACTTTATAGCCAGACCTAACGCTCTAGGGTCTAAAGACTCCCTTTAGACCTGGATAACTTACTAACTGCCTATTGCTAGCTATTTTTCTTCTCCTTTAAGATAATATGATTTTGTTTTTTTATAGCTTCTGTTAAGGCCTGCTATGCTTCCTACGTCCGTTGTTACTACTACTGCTTATTAGCATGTCTTACCTTTACTATTACATTCCTTACCCTTTTATTCTACTAAGGCTATGGTTTGCTGTGCCCTTAAGGTTGCTTAGGTGCTGCTATATTAGCTATCTCCATAAGCTATTAGGTAAGCTACTGTATATAGTTATTAATTTCTTGCTAGTTATATAGCAGAAGCTCTAATCCCTTCTTTCTAAGCCTGTTTAAAGCCTCTGCTATAATAAGGTTCTTATCTACTATCCTCTAACCCCGGACTAACCCTAGGCTATTACTTAATTCCTTATTTATCCTAATGCTAATAAGCTAGGGCATATGGTCAGATCCGGCGATTTCTACTAGCCTAATGAATTTAATACTAATGTTATAGGTAGTCCACGTATGGTTAATAGTACTATCCTTACTACTATGTTCTCTTCTTATTACTTCCCTAAATAGCATAGCTAGGCTAAGTTACTACCTTATTATAAATTCTAACATCTTATTATGCCCTAGAGATATTTAGCTAAATCTATTCTATAAGGGGTAATATTAGTTAAAGTCCCCTATAAACACACTCTAGCCCTTTGCCTAAGTATTAGCAAAGTGTTATAAAGGCATCTACTACTCCCTTTTATAAGCTAGGGAATAGATATTATATATCTTTACTTTATATAGCTTAATACTATACTAATCCTTTCCCCTCCTTATAGTTTAAAGTCCTGTCTTAACCTTTTAGTATATATAAATTACTATTCTTCTGCTGTATATTACTAATATATAGTGTCCTTAAGATGGATTTGGCAGTATACTATTATAGCCTTTTGGTTCCTGGATAGCTATTACCTTAGGGCTAATATTATGCCCTAACACTAGATATACTAAATTGCTTTTCTTCTGTGTATTCTAGTATATAACCTTAATTATATACTCTATTATATGCTTTAGAGCACCCTGGTTAGGCTGGCTCTAGTATTGTTTAGCCCTTTAGTTAGTTATAAAAAGGCTAGTATTATGCCTTCCTCTGCCAGTCTCTATTGTCCTAATCTTAGCTTGTAGGTTTATCTTGCAGAAGGGCCCCTTAGTTATATGCTCCTTCCTCTTAGCTACCTCTCTATTAGTCCCCTGGTTTCTTCTCCTTAATAACCCTTACCTGTAGTAGCCGTTGTAACCTCTGACTAATAGTTACAAAAGAATAGCAGCCTTATAGCATAAGCCTCCCTAGCCTGCTGCTATCTCTTATTGCTTACTAAGTATAGTTAAGACTGTTAAGCTTTATAGTGCATTTTACCACTAAAGCTTACAGGCAAGGCTAGATTACCTGGCCTCTTAAAGGTTATCAACTAACCTTCCGGATTACTGGAGATCTAGGGTGCTTACATAAGCATATTTAGGTACATTAGGAAGCCCCTTTCCAGAGGATTCTAATGGTATCTAAATGTACCCTAGATGGGAAGAAACCAGGGAGATACGCCCTGTAGAATTGTGTGGAATTCCTTAGAAGCAGGATGACGTATGCTCTGGTGGGTCTTAGTGGGTTGATTAGAAATTAACCACTTTCTTTCCTTTCTATTCTATTCTTTTCTATGTTTACTATGCC
>AFQZ01000090.1:0-87375 GCA_000222935.2 Aciculosporium take MAFF-241224
CAAACACACACACACAAGATGGGGATGCTACCAAAGCAGAGCAGGGTAGATGTGCCGTATGCTTCTGATGTACGTGCACAGTGAGGTGACGACCAAACAGGATCAACAAAGAAAATCAACACGACCAGGTACCCAACCTACCAAGTACCCAGCCTGAGTACTTGGTATAGATCAGGGCATATCCACACTGTGCTGCATGCATGTACCTAACCCGCCATGAGTACGTGACCCATCAGGCCGGATTCAGTTTTCCTTTTGGTCAGCCGTTTTCCATTTACACATTTTCCTTCTTCTCCACCATGTCTCTCTTTGCTCGCATCGCACCGCACCGCATCGCATACAACACACGCAAACGCTGCAGCTGAAACTCTCCTCTCCGTGCCCGAACCTGGAGGGTCGAAAGGGGGGGGGGGGACCCCGCTACGTGCTCGTCCCGAATAGGACGGTGGACGCTATTTCATTTCCCTACCTACCTAGGTACCTGCCTACCTCAGTAAGTAGGCAATCATCAGGCATGCAACCCTCCAGACGCTAAGCCCGACTCACACGGATGCCCCACCTCGGCGGTTTCACCTATGATGACGATGGAGGTGAAAGGGCTTCCACGACCGGTCAACTGTCGAGTGTCGGTCGAATGGATGTCTGTCTGTCTGTCTTGTGCAGCTGAGCTTTCTTGCCAAGCTTGCCAAGCTTGCGAAGCTTGCCAAGCAACCTTGTCTGCGTGACTCTTTTCTCTTGATAGACGTCCCCGTCCCGCACTACCATTCACGCGCATTTTGCATCATGCGGCGTGATGGGATGGGATAAGGGACGTCGTGGCCCATTCATTGGCAAGGGATTTTTGCAGGCAAACGAGGGGACGGAGCAACGTCCCCCAGGCCTGGAAGATCACCGACTGTCCAAGACCGTTCCTGGTTTTTATTTCTTTTTCGATAGCCAAGAGGAGATGGGGGGGGGGTAAAAATAGAAAAATGCTTCAAGCAACGCCTTTCTTCATTCAGGTTTTACTCTCCCCCGCTCCTGCCGACGGGTGCTGTTCTTATCTACATACACATACTGCCACGCGGCAAAAGAGGTTCTTGTTGTCAACGTCGTCTTGATCTTTGTTGCCGCCATGGCCGTCCCTTGACAAGCAAGCGGGTGGTTCCCGTGACCCGAGCCGACCACGTTGCCGTGACGGGCTATCGATTGCACTGCCGGGTTGCATGCCGCGGGGGTTTTGCTTTTCCCACCAAACAGCCTGAGCCATGGTGCATGAGCACCTGCTACGTGCGTATTTTACCTACAGCATGCGCCCATCTTCTCACTCGTCTCGTTCTTGGTCCCTGAGCGGCCACGTACGAGATGCGAGGCACCTGCTCTGTCTGTCTTGGGTAGGAAAGGGGTGGGCCAGAACCATTTCTGCCCCAAAAAACCCAAAAAAAATAAAACCCAAAAATCCCCCGCCCCTCCCCGCCCCCCCCCCTCCTTTAAAAAAAAAAAAAAAAAAAAACCAAATTTGGCACCTTGAAGGCGAGGGCACACGCTCCCGCCATCCAACGTTACACCAGGTCATTACGTGCAATGCCGAATCACATACTCTAATGGGGAGTCTCCAGTTAAAAAGAAACGACGCTAAGGAAGAAGAAAACATCCGAGTGCCGCATGGCAGGTCTGGAAAGGGAAACGAAACAACACGGTAGGCACCACATAAACGGTGGACCTGACCCCGCTTGTCGCCTGCCCTGGCCCGCCTGCCTGCCTGATGCTGGGTGTCCTCGTTTTTGTGCGCGCGTGTGCTGCATAACTATACCTAGATGGTGCGCGCACAAGTCTGAGTCTTTTCCACGAGTCGAGAGTTTCCGGAGCCCGTGTTTGTGGAGTTGTTGTCGAGAAGAGCGCATTAGGTGGTGTCGTCGTCATGGCGTTCGCAGGGCTGCAGAGTCCGTGTGCGTCGTCGACAGTCTGGAGATGACGTCTCGAGAGTCTGGACCGTTTCTGTCTTTCATTGGGCCGGCAAAAGGCACGCGACTGGAGGGAAGCAACGAAACGAATGGAGAGGGGAGGGGGGGGGAAGAGGGAAGAGGGAAGAGGGAAGAGGAAAGAGGAAAGAGCTTTTTTCTTCTTCTTTCCTTCCTCTTTTCGTGTCGGGTCCAAGGAGGAAGGAGGCACGCAACCGACGGCTTCTCCGCCGTGAAAACGGGCACGTCCGCTACCTTGATGGGCGACCAGCCAAGGCAAGCACCGTCGTTGCATGCAATCACGGATCCCCTTGGTTGCCTCAGCTGTACGCGACAGGTGAGTGCCGGGACTCGGTCGGGACGCACGCAAAAGTGAGAGACGGTGCAGACCATCAAAGCTTCCGTCTCCTCCTCCCCCCCCTTCTGCTCGTTCCTAGAAGCTTTTTCTTCGTCCCCGGTGCCTGGCCCGCGGAGATCTGCATCTCGCACGCAAAATTCCACCTGACAACGTATCATGCATGTGGAATGACGATGCCTCGCAGTCTCGTGAAACCTGCATCATTGCAGTAGTCGTCGCCGAGGACGGCGTTTTCTTTCGAGGTCGGCGTTCGGATCCACTGTTCGCATGCGCTTCGGAATCTGTCTCTCTCTTTCCTCTCCTTTCTTTTTCAATGGACCGTAACCCCAGCTAGAGCCTTTGTCCCAACCAATCCCCGAAACTTTCCCCCCCCCCCCAAGCCTTTGAACCCCAGACGGCACTCGCTTTCCCGCTTCGTAATCCAACAGCGCCATGGCGGCTTCTTTTTTTTTTTTTTTTTTTTTTTTCTTCTTTCTTTCTTTTCTTTCTTTCTTTCTTTTCTTTTTTTTTTTTTTTAAACTTGTCGACGGGTGCATGAGAATACGCGAGGGGGCCGACGCAAGCGGGTTTTTTCCCTGCTTCCTCCTCCTTCACCCCACACCCCCACCCCCTTTTCTTCCGCACACACACAAGGTCCTCGTCTGTGGTACAACTTGGTTGAGCAGCATTTGCATCTTCATCAGTTCGAGCCCGCCGGCAGTTCGGCTTTCGGGAGTGGAGCCCGCGAGGCAGGCGCGAGATGCCGTCTCCGATGGACCAATCGAACATGTTTGCATCAAGACGCAGCCCTTTCTACAAGCAAAGCCCTCTGTTTCTGCTGCCAAGCTTCATGTCTCGGTCGTCTTTTGTTTCCCATGCCCCATCTGGAAGTGCTCTGCGCTGCACATGCCGACGCTGGCGACGGCTCGCCTCGTGCCAGAGTGACCTCGGACGACTGCATCGTCAGCCTTCTCATCGCACTCAGCCCAAAGCCGGAGATGCAGAGAGCATGCAGACGACATGCAACATCATCAGGCTCTGAAACGTGAAGCCACACACATGCACACCCACGAGCGCACCCACGCGCGCACATGGCACAACATACCGACACGCCCGTCTCCACAGTCTCAGAATTTGCCCCAAGACACCCACCACTATTACTATTGGCTTTGGCTTTGGCTTTGGCTTTGGCTTTGGCCCTGCCTGGCCTTGTCTCTCTGTCTTGCTTTCCATCCGACCCTGGTTTCTCGCGACCCTGATGGACATTCTTCTTCACCTGCCCTGCCCGTCTGCGCCACGTACGCTGCTACCCAAACCTCCACCTTTTCTTTTTTTCCCTCTTTCCCTCCTTTCCTCTTTCCCTCTTTCCCTTTTCCCCTTTTCCTTCCTTCTTCTTTCCTTGCTTCTTCTTCTCTTGTCTGCCGAATCTTGTCTCCCCTGCTTCGTGACAGCTCCCACACACAGCAACCGTTTCCCTTTGCCGCATCTCTGTTTGATCAGGCCCGTTTCCGCACCTCGACCCAAATCAATCCCAGCTGCACTCACTACATGCTTCAAGCCTGACCCTTTGACCACCCTTTGACCCTCCACTTTGCCGTGTGCGCAAAGTGCTGCCACATTCCCCCAACCCGGCTCGTGGTGGACCAGGGACGCGCAATGACATCATTCATGCTTGTGGCAACGGCGATGCCGTCGGTTGATTTCCCATCCCCACCCTGTGAGTTTAGCCAGCCAGCCGAACCGATCCGTGGTAAAACATTTCAAGTCACCCGCTGCTTGATGAAGCTTCACGGCTCACCTGCTACTATTCTAGAGCCTTTCTACCTACAGAATAATCCATATTCCCATCCTTGGAGCTAAAGCAGACACTCCTGTTCGACCCGCCAGGGAGATGCATGCATTGTCGGCTGACCATGGCCGCTACGCAGCTTCTTCCCCCTTCTCCCGTTCGGAAGCCGTCGACTCAAGGTGCCGCCTGAGCAGAAACATTGGTGGCCACGAAGAAAAAAAAGCAAGCCTCTGCATTTGGGTGTACGTGCGCGCACGCGTCTGCAAAGACAGCGCTGTCTCGCCAGTCTGCATTTCTCTTGTCAGTGTTTCCGTGACAGTTACAATTGCGCATTCCACGATGGGCCGACGCCATTCAGTATACTGGCAAGCCTTGTTTGCAAATCGTACTGATGGTAATTGTTCTTCTTCCGAGCCCTCGTCTTTTTCCCCTTCACTCTCGCTCGTGTCATCTCGACTTTGTAGCGTCGTGTTCCTGACGGCTACCATCTCACACCACCTCCGTAATCTTAACTATCATCTCATGCCAGATACTTATCCAGCACCTTACTGTTACCCTATGCTTCTCTCCAGAGTCTGTTCCAGTGAGATGGATGGTCGAGGTGTGGATACTCTGCCTCAGTTCTTTTATTGCTTTCTTGCAACCCAGGATAACGAGTGAGTGACTGAAGTGCGAAATTGAAGTCAAAGGGTCCGTGGCAGACCTTTCCTCCAAGTTGCATCACTACCGACGTCTTCTCTTGGCGAGGAAACCAGAAGCCTGAAGTGATGTTCATGTCCTCGGACGATGGTCAATTGCGGCGTCGGCCATGAGTCTCGAGACTGAGTTGGGTAACGATGCCAAGGTCCCCATGAGCATATGCCGAAAGACCAGCCGTCTGTTCCATGTCAGGTCGCCATTGCCATCATTGTCGGATTCTGCCATTCACCTACAGAACTTGCAGATGGCCTTGCAGTCATGTTCTAGGTTTCTTCGGACACATTGCGACTCGTTCCGAGCTTGTATAATGCAGACCGAGTCCAGACCCTGACCTGCAAGCACCGGCTTTCCAACACATTCGGACGTGGTTTTCAGAAGCGCCAGAATTTGGTCGGAAAACGCATGTATCCTTTGGAACTGGCCCTGTGCGGCCGGCTTGGACGGTCTGGAAAGAGAATATGCACGAGCCGAGAAGCAACGGCAGCCAATTCAAGCCATGCCTCTGGGGGCTAGTTTTGCGTAAAAAAAAAAGTAGTCATGTCTGCCTTGCGAGGCCGCAGAAACTGTGTTGGGGGAAGACAGCGCCGCCGTGGTGCTTAAGCGGAGATCTCCTCGCGCGTATGGCAGATGCTGATTGAACATTTACCCCGACGTCGTCGGTGACTCGAAATTTCCCTAAACTGCCCAAAGAGCACATCATTTGAATACGTGCAAAGTGCCACACAAGCATCCCTCCCAATCTCATGGGAATCCGTTTCCAGCTCATGATCTGGCCGTCTCGCTCGTGGCACGCCCAAGTCCTGTATTCAAGGTGAGCGTTACGTCAGACAACAAAAAAAAATCGAGTCATCCGGGGAGTTGCGTCGTCGGTTCAATCGAGCGCGGCCAGAGAGCGATTTCTACCATGGCCGAAGCGACATGCATTCGTCACGGTCGCCGGGCAGTTTTTAACACCCGGTTTCTAGACGAACTGCTACACAGCATGATGGTTGTCCTAAACCACGTGGTGCAGGTGGAAAAGAAAAAGAGCCCGCCCGGGCACCTGGCATGGCAGACAGACGATGACGGAGGAGGGCTGGAGAAAGAAAAAAAAAAGAACTAGTCCTAAAATGGACAGCACCCCCCCCCCCCCGATAGCTGTCCCTGTTTTCCCTGCATACATGGCGCAAATGACGACACGACGGATCTCTCTCTCGGGCCATGAGCTCGAGCACCTTGACCTCAGCTTTACGCATCGTCTCTCGCAAACAAGGTTTGGGAAACCCGCTTATTGAAACCCTTCTCAACCTTGTGTCGTCTTTCGAAAGAACCTTTTCGAGGCGTCCCTTTCTTCCAAAGACTTTTGCCGACATCGACCTAGGTGGTAGCCAGTATTTCGGATATCCATCCCATCAAGGTCCAGGGTAAATGCTCAACATGGCCGAGTCACCTCGGGAAAAGAAATCGACCGCAAATCGCGCCGTTGAATCACTCAACAAGAGGGCCCGGGGAATTCTGTGAGAATGCTCCCAGGGGATTTGACGCCCGAGGCCTCGACACTGACTGCTCTTGTAGTACGCACGACTTGGGCGTGGCCCGCGAAGCCCTCAAGAGCAGAGCCTACTTGTATCCCCTCAAGGTGAGGAGGTGCCGTTTGTAGTAGTCTCCCATATTTGTGTGCCAGTCACCACCAGCCTCGCATTGTCCACTGACAACCGAAAATGGCAGGGCATCTACTACTACGTGTCACACCCATCACTGTGGAAGCCTTTCACTTCCAAACTCGGCCGGTTGCTCTCGGTGTCTGCTGCTGTCTTGGGCGGCATGTTCGCCTTCGCATATCTCCCCCAGTTGGCTGTTCTTGTCTTCACCAGCGGGCCCCTTGCCGTTTTTTCCACCGTCTTGCTCGTGCTCAATGAGAGTTCGGCCATTATCAACATTGTATCAAGAAACTGGATTCTGCAAGAGGCTATTCTGGACACCTTTGATGGAACCCTCATCTCCAGAAATGCCACGAGCATGGTCCGCCAAGGCCGTGAGATCAAATCTGGTGGCGATCCCATCTCGAGACTTGGCAAGACGCTGAAGAATCCCTTTTCCAAATTCAACCTCACGGCTCTCGTCAGATATGTCATGTATCTGCCTCTCAACTTTATTCCCGTCGTTGGTACAGCTGCATTCTTGTATCTCCAGGGTATATCGATCCTCTTGACCGCTTGCTTCCAAAACTTTGTTTCGGTAACTAATGAATTCCAACAGCCAGGAACAGGGGAGAAGTGGTGCACGGTCGAGTAAGCTGGCCCCTTTGTGATACCTCCATATTTTGCCACCGCTCCATTCCATTGACATCTGTTCAGTACTTTCAACTCAAGAAATGGTCTGCTTCCCAGAAACGAGAATGGCTGGATAAGCACCTTGGGCCTTATACAGCGTAGGTTGCCTTGAGGTCTTTCTCATCCAAAGAATGGCTGCAGTGGAAGCTGGTCCGTTTATTGTCCAATTCACTAACATGCTCGCCAAAGTTTCGGCATGGTCGCGACGCTATTGGAAATGATCCCGGTAGCCAACATTTTCTTTACTTACACAAACACGGGTGAGCTATACTTTCTGTCCGTGCTGTCCTGCTTCTCCGTCTGACATCTCCAAGTTGGGGCTGCGCTTTGGGCCGCAGATCTCGAGGAGCTCAATACAAACATGACAGATGAAACGGCACCTTCGCTGCGGGAAGCTGCCAAGAAGGTTCAGTAGGCGAAATTTGACCTGTGGAGTCAAAGCGCGAGACCCTGTTAGTCCTCCTCCCAGCCGGTTTGGGCTTCCTTTTTTTTTTTTATTTTATTTTTTTTTTTTTTTATCATGGCAGGTCATGTTGCTCAATCCATATTGTCGCCGGCTGCGAGTTTGTCCAAATAAGCGAGGCTGGGGGTTCTTGATCTTATTTCATGTGCCTTGTGATACATTGCTGGCGGAAACGTAGACCCGTTTAATTTCACGAATGTCAGCTCGCTCGAAAAATATTGTCACATTTTGTCTGAGTCTTGTCACAACTACCTCCTCCTCCTCCGTCGTCGTCGTCGTCGTCGTCGTCATCGTCGTCGTCAAGCAATAATTGTCTGATTCGCTCATTGGCCGTATGAAAAGTGTTCCATCAATGGCTTCATATCCTCAGTCCCATTTGTGAGTTTGTTCCGCTTGCACAACATGGGTCTTTCCAGAAGTCAAAAAGCTCCGCCCGTTGTGCATCATGCCGATTTTGTGTTTGAACAGTTTCTCTTGGCGCCAGTCGAGGCGCAGGGGAGAGCACCCCATGGTGAAACAAAAAGAGGCGAATTACGGCAGTGTCTCGCGACACCCAGCCGCATGCAGGTGCTCCATCGTCTTGTGTATCCGTCAACTCGCCCTTTCAGGGCTGTTTGCGCATTGTGATACTCTTTCGCTGCGGATTGTTACACCGCGTACTGAAGGGTGCTGTCGGGTCGTGGAGATTCTGCAATGCAATGCAGCCAGAGAGGTTCGGCGCCGGTCCTAAAACGATCGAGTGTGCTGCGGACCGTCATTTGATGTCAAGTTTCAGGATGAATGACGTGCGCCATTGCGTTCACGGGAGAAGCGCGACAGCCTGACATGGTTCACTACATTGCGGCAATCTAACTTTGCGATACGAACATACTGATGCGAACGTGGATCGGGATTGAGGCTTGCGGCGTCCGGTGTAATCTCCTTGAAGGCATCTAAAACTTCCGTCGGTCATGAGCTCACGCGTAGTGCCGATAAGCCATGCTCCTAGGCAATCTGGTCCAGATGCAAAGATCAAGCCTACAGGCCAGAATCGTGCCTCGTGTTACTGTGGTCGGGTCGCGGGAACGGTTGAAACTCGGTGACGGTGCAAAAGAGGCCTTGTGTGAGGACCGTCGGACAGTGCCATGTCTGACTCGAATGTGACTCCGAATTGTCGACTGGTGACCTTGGAGGAGGAGGAATCGGTCAACGCCACTCGCAACCAACGTCTGGATTCCTGGCACGGCTGTCAAAGCCTTCTGTCACCTGTGCTTCCCTTCGTCGATGGCATGGCCGGTCTGGTCTGGCTTAACCCTGGTGGCTCCTGCCTGCGTAAACGGCTGCACATGATAGTCGCGTTGGAGCCGACAGCCGACAGCCAACAGCTGACAGCTGACAGCTGATATGGATGGACTGACAGAGCGCTACTTGGCGGCGCGTCTTGTTTAGATGTCGCTGTAGCCTTTGCCGTCTCGAGTGTTGTTCCGTTCTTTGTTATCAACCCCGTGTATTTCCCTCCCTCTTCCCGCTCTCTCCTTACTTTTTCTCCCATCCGCCATCACATCGGCGCTCCTATAACTTTTTTTGGTACTCGTTTGTCGCGACATTTTGGAGATTGCCTCATTTGCCATTCATTCTTTTGTGTCCCTGAAAATTATCCCTTCCTTAGACAAATTAGTCCCCTCACGAGCTGTTCCGTCCAAGGCACTCTCATCGCCTCTCCCCTATTTTGAAATCGGTCTTGGGTATTTCCTCCATTATTCTCTCAGTCACAAGTTTCCTAGTACCCTGTCGATACACAAAATAATCGAGCATTAAACCCCAGGCACCCAGTCTTCTGCTTCCCGTCATCAGAAAATAGCAAAAATGATCCTGCGCACCTTGTCAGTTGGTTTCACATCAGCACTTCTCTTTGGATCTTTCTTGTCCTGTATCACGGCATCATCCGAAACCTCAAATGATGATGTCGTAGACTCGAGTCCGGTTGGGAAACTCTCTCACGTTGTTGCTCGTGGACTGCCTCCACAGTATGAGGCACCTACCTACCGTTACGATTACCCACCACCTTACCAGTACGGCAGCCCATCTTCGACCACTGGCTCAATTAGCTCAACGTGTAAGTCATGTCATGGGCAGCGGATGCTCTTGTTGGCACTTCTGACACCTGTTTAGCAGCAGAGTCTATTTCGAGCACAGCCATCGATACAAGCACTGTGACGACGGTTGAACAATCTTCGCATTCTTCTGACACAACAATTTCGACGACCGACGACCAGACCTTGACGGGCTCAGAAGCATCTCAAGGCACAGACGAATCACCATCTACATCACAAACAACTTGGTTCGAAAGTTCAGTTTTGGGTATCACGGGGACCGCAACATGGACAACCTCTGAGGGCACCATCTCCACTGCCAGCACGTCGTTGGCAGCTTCAGGGTCTACAACCAGCACCGACCTCTCGTCAAGTGTGCCGACTCTGTCATTGAACAGCTCGCAGCTTCCAATCACCCCGAGTACGAGCTCCAGGTCCAATGACAGTTTTTTTCCCACTACCTTTCAAAAACCTACTACAACAACCCCAACAGTTCCAGGTCCTGAAGACTCGAGCTCGAAATCTTGGTCAAGTCAAATTTCATTGACATGGCCCCCAGTATTCAATGGTACATTTTCGGCATCGGCCTCGTCAGTCGTGACCACGACTGACCTGCTTTCTGGAAATCAAACCAGCATGTGGTCTGGTCAACGAACTGCTGCATGGCCCACAAGTAACAGTCAGATGAGTACAAGAGGAAACAGCTCACAAAGCACAAGCTTTGCAACGTCATTGCCCGTTCTCTCACAAACAGTTACCGATGGAAACCCGAGAACAAAAACCTATTTTTCTTCTCAATGGTCCAACGGCACGTCGGCCACTAGTCAGGATGGCACATTTTCGAACCCTACACAGATGTCGACAGGACATACTTCTACCTTTTCTGTCCCGACATCGTTAGCACTAACAACCGGGAACGCAGTTTCCAATACGTCTACCTTGACAACCACATTTCAAGAAACCCAGGATGTCCCGCTGTCTACTGGCATCAGCCGCAGTAC
Source organism: Aciculosporium take MAFF-241224 (assembly GCA_000222935.2). NCBI lineage: Eukaryota > Fungi > Ascomycota > Sordariomycetes > Hypocreales > Clavicipitaceae > Aciculosporium > Aciculosporium take. The sequence goes on from AFQZ01000090.1 coordinate 10,614, forward strand.
CACTTCCCAAGGTGCTGTCAGCCCGCCATTTCCTAAAACCTTTAACTCCACAGTGTCCCAGCCCACGAGCACTCCATCGTCGTGGGTGAACTCATCGGTGTTGGGTACGGCCATCTCGCCCACCAGTGCACAACAAAGTGCGAGCGTGCCTCGTCAAAGCACAAATTGGACAAGAAAGACTGCTGGTGTGAGTCTTTCGTCCCCTCCGTTCCAGAATTCAACGAGCACAATCGATCTTCCTAGCACAGGGTACTCGACCAAATCTTCGATGGCAAACACGACGTACCACTCACCGTGGACACCCTCTACATCGTCAGTGACTACCCTCACCAGTTTTGTTCCGAGCTCTAGCCAGACACAGCTCAGCCAACAAAATTCCACAGATGGTAGTGTCTGGATCACTAGTGAATCTCGAACATCGACTCAAAGCACGTGGTTCACATATCAGTCTAGTTCGGTCTCAATATCAACAGGTTTCACGTCAGGGATGCCAACAAGGCAAGCTGCATCCAACACGACCTATCATTGGCCAACGAAAATCAAGTCGAGTGTCTCCTCTGCGCATTCTAGTACATCAACGGATCGTGCGTCGTCATCTGCGGAGCCTGGTGTTACAACGACGATGACATCTACATGGCAACGGTGGCCGAACTCAACATTAACTTTGCAGCCAACACTCTCTTCCCGTACTTTGTCTTCATCGAGTGGTGATTCGTCCTTTACTTCACTAACCTCGAGAATCGTAACCAATACCTCTTACGTACCATCATCAACACCATGGAGCGAGACTGACGCGGGGCGAACCACTACCAGTCCAGTCTCTTCTCGATGGGTCAATACTACCGTGGCTGGAGATCGGCTATCAACGAATCCAGGGACAACGACGGCTTATGATGAATCCTCGCTGACGCAAGTGACGGCCACGACGTGGTCTGCCACAATTGGAAGTAGCGCACCCTTCAACACGTCGACGGCTCTAAGCAGGTGTGTCCCAAAAAAGAAAACACACTCGTCTGGCCTGGAGACGCAAGCGCGCACAGCAACTGGTATGTTTTCCGTTTTCAAGACGGGAGAAGAAGGGATTATTAACTGGCATGCATAGGATCGAACACCATGCTCACTACATTGAAGACGTTGGTATCCACGGAAAGAGATATCTCAAAGTCGCAAGCTTCTGATGGCCCCTCTTCCACGCAAGAGACCAAGTCCCAGGCGCCGACAGAGCTACCTAAGAATCCGAACTTTCCATGGGGTGGTGATTCGCCCATTCATCGACACCAGAGCGTTGCTGCACTTGGCGAGGGGATACCAAGGGAGAGTCTTGGGACAAGATGGACAAACAAGGTGAAGAGTAAAATGCGGTTCTTGTGGCGTTAGAGTAAGCAGATTGTGAAGGTGTCATGATTTGAAAGTTGTCATGCATTTTGGCGGGCTGTTGTCCAAGTGGTACAAGTTGAAAGACATTGTAGCTTCAAAGCAGGTGGGAATAGTGTGTGTCTGCGATGCAAGACGTTGAAGGCGGAATATTTACACAGATGACTGTTGGTATTTCTTTTTGTTGCTTTGTTGACTTGAGTCACACGGCCTGTACGGCATCATCTCAGAATGACCATTCTTATGTTTTGTGTGTCTGTGTGTCTGTGTGTGTATAAGAATGGCAAGGATTGTTCATATGTGCCGTCCAAGAAGATGAGGCTAGGTGGGTGACATGAGGACCGTAGCGGTCGATGGGGTCTGTGCAGGTTCAGAAGCGATGCGACCAGGCGCATGATGAGACGAGAGCTTGATGACGTTTACACATGGGCGTTGAAGAAGGAACTAGAAAGTCAAGGAGGGGCGGCACGCGAGAAGGAGGACCACCGTGGTGCGCACGGTGTGTGGTTTTGAGTCGTGACGCAAGGCAGCACGGAACAGGAAAACAGGATGCCGAATGAGGACGCAGAGGCGTGGAGAGCTGTGGGTCCAGACCGGCAGGTAGCCAGCCACAAGCTCGGTTGGAATCCGTTGGAGGCAAACAACAACGGGGCCTAACCAGTGACAGACAGCTGAACATTTTCGGTCTCTTTGTTCAAGTTGATTGGGAATGAGGCGTGGAGACGGGATGGCAACTTGCTTAGGAGAAAGGGCAACCTTTTGTAGGGCAACCGTGTAGGGATGGATAGATTGTGTTTGTTTTTGAAGCGTGTGGACCCACCATCTTGTTCGAATGTCGTCGGCGGCGTTTTAGGCCAAGAGGAGTAGATGGAAGGAGCAGCGACGCGTGTGTGCGCTAGGCACACTCGGCACAAGGGAGATGATCTGCAGTGCATGCAGGAATGCTGCAACGGTGCACCTGCATCTGGGGCCCGCCCTTGAACGGTGTGTCCCTTGTCTGGGATTGACGGGCAGTTGACGCAAGGCGGGAAACGGGGTTAGACTTTACTGGCCCCGCGTGGAAACCAGGATTTTTCTGCCTCTTGGGTTTCTGCCTCTTGGGTTTCTGCCTCTTGGTTTTCTGCCTCTTGGTTTTCTGCCTCTTGGTTTTCTGCCTCTTGGTTTTCGCCCTTCCTCCCTGCGGTGTTTACCTGGGTCGTCTAGCCCGTTTTCTCGTTCCTGTGGTCTTTCGGGGATTCTGTAGTTTTCCTCCGACACATCCTCACCTTTCTCTTTCTCACACACTCCCTCCTTTTCTTTTGTTTTTTCCTACCCAAACGAGATAGGTGACACCGAAATCAACCAGATCAATCTCAGATACGGCGAAATTCGAAAGCCGATCGTCGAGACTTTCCAGTTACCCGGCCCTCATATCCCCACACGATGCAGCTGACACGCGCTGTTGCCCTGCTGGCAACCACGGCGGTTGGGTTCCTCATCGTCCCCGAGGTGTCCGTGTCCGAGCCGGAGGATGCCTTGTTCAGGGCGCTGCCCGTCTTGGACGAGGAGGCTTCTTCTCCGCGGGCGGGGGTCGCGGACGCGCACCTGGTCAGTGTGCCGTGTGAGGCATGTGACGGCGGCGCGGACGGCAGGTTGCAGCTGGAGTTTAGTGTCGCGGACGACACGAGATTGGTGCTGAATGGGTTTGAGCTGTACCCCGATCCGGACCCGTGGCTCGGCCGTTTGGTGGCCGATGTGGAGGGCGGCGACGGCGAGACGACGACGCAGAGCTTGGGCTTCGGCCTGGCGGTTGTTGCGGAGAAGCTGGGCGGGGAGTCGGACATGCAGCCTGTGAGGGTGGAACTCGGTGTGGTTGAGGTTGGGGGGCGGCCTGTGGATGGCGTGCCGGTTGTCAATGTGAAGCTTGTCAGGGCGCCGTCGGGAGAGGTCACGATTGGCCATGTGGACGTGGCGGCCGTGTCCAAGGCCTCGGGGTGCACTTCGTTGGCGTGTGATGCAAGGGAGTTGATGGCTGATGCTGTTCATGCCTTGAAGAGGTTGAGGCCGTTTAAGAAGTGCCGTGGACCTGGATGGCGGCATCACGGTGGCAAGAGTCACGAGGATGGTGGTTGGCATGGCCCTCATTCGTCTGGCGATTCGTCGGCCGAGAAACAGCAGGGTCCTCCCCATGGGCATCATCACCACCACCACCACCACCATCACCCGTTCGGACATGGTCTTGGATGGCGACGGATGCTCACGCACGTGGCTGCCCAGGTCCTTTTACCGATTCTGATGGGCATCACTGCTGGCGCTGGCGTTGCACTGTATGTGGTTGCTCGTGGCGCCTTGCCTGACTTGTGTTTTCCCCTTGGGTTGTGCAGACCAGTCTGTAGACTAACGATTTTATTAGTGTCGCCATGGCCGCGTGCAGCCTCTTGTTTAAACTTGCGGGCTCTGTTCGAGGCGCGCGCAAGGAAAAGGACGACTTTGTTGTGGGCGAAGAAGCTGTTGCGTCGGAAAAGGCCCGATTGTTGGAAGTGGCCGCGTTGCCGCCACGGTACGAAGACGATGAACCGTAAATCAGCAAAGATGACGGACGGACGGACGGACGAACGGGCGGACGAACGGGCGGACGAGCGAGAACATGCTATGGGGACGGTGAAATGGTGCCAGCGAGAATGGACTTTTTTCGAGTCTCTGCTTCTCAAGAGGTGGACATGTGTGGAGATGCCTACCTCGACATGGGGAATCGGGATGGCCTCAATGTGTGATCAGTGATGCACTGGGCAGGGAGGACACTACCTTGGGCGGTGTTGTATCCATGCACGGACTGGTCCCGTCATGAGCATGGGCTTGTTCTTCACGTCTTGGACAATGCGAATGCGAATCGAGTGTGAGGATGATGGCCGCGAGGGCCAGACATGGTCACGTCCGTTCCCCATGAGAAGCACATGTACAAACCTCGGCGTTTTCTTCTTCTTTGTTTGAGAGGCAGAGCATCAGCTTTTGCCCTCGTGTTTGTTCATGGCTTATATACCCAATCAGACGCTCATTCGATGCATATTGTTTCATTACAACAGACCGTCCTTGACTGCTGTGACGTTGCCGCCATGCAGAGACGTTGGCCATGACATTGTCGGCCTCGCCCTCATTGCCCTCGCTCTGCTTGCCTACTCTCGGGCCGTGGTGAGACGGCAGAGACTGTCGAAGCCATGGATGCCATTGACAAAGACTTTGTAGCACGTACAGGTGGACTGGATGGGACCGGCAAATCAGACGGGGGGGGCATAGGTTGCTGCTGCATGATGCCATCCATGCAATGCATGCGTGTATGCACATGCTGCAACCATGCGCAAATTGGCGCGTCGGATCAAATCACGCAAAGATGTGAGGCCTTTTTTTCCATTTGTGCAGACTACACTGTGCTTTGAGAACAGAAGTGAGAGAAGATGAATTCTTGGAAAGAGAGCGACGAGGTAGCTAGGTAGGTAGGTAGGTACCTGGTCGGTACCGAGGTGGGCGCATCGTGAGTTCATGACGAGTGCGGTGCCGGAACGTCTAGAGAGCCCGACCCCGCCCTCGGCGTTGTACGACACCACACTGGACTAGGTAGTGGGTACTAAGGTACTTACTCCTACCAAGGTACCTACTTTAGGTACTTTAGGTGCCTACTCCTACCAAGGTACTTCTTTAGGTACTTAGGTGCTTAGGTACCTACTCCTACCAAGGTGCCTTAGGTACTTAGGTACTTAGGTACTTGGGTACTTGGGTACATACTCCTACCAAGGTGCCTTAGGTACTTACCAGGTACCTAGGTAACCCAAGGAAGTAGTTAACTGTGCCGCTGTCAGCCCTGATGGCACCTTCCCCGAGAACCTGATACAACGAACTTGACTAACTTGACCATCCATCCATACCTCGTTTTCGCCTCCAGCTGGTCCTCTTGGGTATCAGCCTGATTTCCTGCCCTTTCTCTTCCCTCCTCCCCAGGTTCCAGACTTGTTCGTTTCTGGTTTCTGTGTGTGTGCGGAGGTATAGGGTCCTGTTGTGCACAGCACCTTTGTCCTTGTGTGTGGGCAATTCCCTCATCCGGAGGGAGTCGGTGGTCCAGCCGCCGCCTTTTTTATTGACCCCTCCCCCTCGGTTTTTTTACGCTCGAGAGTTTGAGAAGACCGTTCCCGGCCGCTTACTCTTGCGCCTCGTCGGCATCTGTCGCGAAGTCGAAATCGGAATCGGAGTCGAAATCCCTTGTTTGATGTGATTTTGCCCGCGGGGAATCATCTGCGACGCCGCGTCCGACAGCCTTGCGACGAGGGGATTGTTGTGTGTCTGTTTGTCGATAGCCAGCCAGCCAGCTAGCCTTGCGACGAGGGGATTGTTGTGTGTCTGTTTGTCGCCAGCCAGCCAGCCAGCCTTGCGACGAGGGGATTGTTGTGTGTCTGTTTGTCGACAGCCAGCCAGCCAGCCGGCCATGTGGAAAGCACCATCTCCAACGGGAGCCGGAGCCCCGCGGTCGCCGCCCGGCGCAGATGTCGCCGCCGCGTCGACGTTGACGGTCAAGACCAAGAATCCTGGGAGGCGCTTCGCCCAGGTGATTCGACTGAAGAGGGAGTGTGTGGAGGCCTACAAGGCATGTCATGCCAAGATTTGGCCCGAGGTTGCCAAGCAGATTAAGGATTGTGGGATTGTAGATTGTGAGTGGTTTCTTCTCTTCTCGTTTTCTTGCCGAGTGAGCCCGTTGGTGTACATGTGTGTGTGTGTGGTGGACGGGAAAACAAGAGACAAAGACGTCTTTGTCTCTTGTTTTCCCGTCCACCACAAAAAGGCAAAGACGTCTTTGTCCTTTTTTTTTTTTTTTTTTTTTTTGTAAGTCGTGTTGCGGCGCGGGGGGCGACACGGCTCCGTCGTGGCAAACGAGCTATCAGATGTCTGCAGTGGCAGTCCATGGGCTGCAGAGGAGGCGGAATGGGGCATGTCATCAGCAGACTGGGAGGAGGGGAGGAGGCCTTTGGTCGTTTCGAGGGGTGCTTTGGAGCATGCTTTGGTTTGAATCAGACTAATGGTGTTCACAGACAGCATATGGTACGACGACGGGACTGGCCTCCTCTTTGGCTCATACAAGTACATTGGCTACGACTATGCTGGTGATGTGGAACGCATGGCCGAGAACCCCACGGTGCGGGAATGGTGGAAAATGACGGACAGTTATCAGGAGAGCCTGGTGCCGGGGGCGGTGCGTTCTGAGGCTGGGACGCCGAGTTGGTGGAAGCCAATGGAGGAGGTGTTTTATCAGGCGTGACACGACGTCGGACGGTCGGATCGAGGAGGGGTGCCCGGATTCGATACTGCTTTGGATTTTATGGGGCTTTCATGGCGAGTGGTATGACGTGGATTGATTTTACGATTTTACGCATGTTTGCGGTAGCCTTGCTGGTTGATGGGAACCTTAACTCGGGCGTTGGTTCATGTTTGTGGCGGACGCATAGGACAATGGTCGAGCCGAGCATTTCTGCCACGCTATTCCACATGTCGCCTCTGATCCTTTGACGTCTTCTTTTTTATTCTCTCGCAAGGGCACTTGCGATGGTTCGGGCGTCACCAACGCATGCATATTGAAGAACATGGCCTGATTGAGGAGTGAGGAGGCTCCGGGAAGGTCATCACGTAGACAAGGGCACCGGCGCAATGAAGATACACCGGATGCTTTCAAACGCTAGGGAGCGGCTCAGGAAACTGGCAGGCTGCGGAAAAAGACGACGACAGACGGGAGACGGCCGCGGGGACACGCACGCCAAGACGACTGGTCGCTTCGTGCAAAGAATGGCGGCAGCGCGGCTCCGGCTTCTCCTTCTCGTCCGGTCGGTTCACGACCATAGGTAGCCGTGTAGGCACGTTTACGGCTTCGTCGTCTCGTTTTGAGCCTCGACCAGAGGACGTCTGCTCAACCCCCCCTGATGTTGCCGCTCCTTCTGCCTGGCCGTTTCCATCGGCAGCAAGAGGCTCGCGGTGGGATCCCCCCGGGCGAGTAGTACTCGATCTGTCTGTCTGTGTCGAGCTCCCGGCGGCGGCGGACCCGGAATCCCCCTCCCATGCTGTCAGAGAGCCGCGTCAAATACTCCTCTGTCCCCAGATATTCCCTCCGGGGGCGGCCGGTGCCGAGAAATGTCGATCACGATATCCCCCCATCTCTGGTGCTTCATGACCCCAAAACAGGAACATGTCATGGTACATCCGACATCCGTTGACCCGTAGCGGAAGAGTACTTTTTCTCATCCAGCAAGTTGGACTTGTTCATTAGTGTATAGTCTCTACCGCATGGCCTTGCTTTGGAGGTGAGGTCAACGGTGCGCTCCTCTTTGCGTGCCCGCTGCTGTTGCGCACAATATCGTGGCATGAATCAGGGCAAGTGATGGGACGGTTCGAACACGCACACGCACACACAAAAACAAGGGGCGCCGAGGAAGAAAGAAAAGAGAGACCAAAAAAGGGGGAACTTGAATTTGAGAAGAAGAAGAAGAAGAAGAAGAAATATACACCGAAACACTACATCACGATGAATGCCGGGCACGAAAATCAAACTTCATGTCCTTTCGCGGCGGAACCGCAAGTGGTGTCTGCACGACTCGAGCACAAAACCGTCATGGCCTCGATGTTTCAAGTTTCCCTCTCTTCTAGACATGTATCCTATTCTCAAGGAGCAAAGAAATCACCTCCATCCACCTTTTCCGCCGCAGGCGGCCCCCCGGAGGGACACATCCCACATGCGCGTCTCCAAACTTTTAGACAACTCGATGGCTCGGTGGGGCGGGGCAGAGGAGAAGCGAGAAGGAAGAAAAAAAAAAGGGGTCTCCCATCCTCTTAAAGGACCATCCCCTTGACCTGGTGCACCTTCTTAACATTGACATCCTTGATGACGAGCACGCAGACAGCAGCCAGGATCATGACACACGTCCCCGTGATGAGCATAAGCCGCTGCGTAGCGGCATACGAGGCAACGATGGCGTTGCGCTCGTCCGACCCCATCGGGTAGCTGAGCTGCTCATCGAGGCTGTCATAAATGGCGGACCACGAGTCGCGCACCGACGGCGGGAGCAGCTCCTGGAGCTTCTGCGGCAGGGTATTCGTCCAGATGGCGCCGGAAATACTGTTGCCGAGACCGCCGCCAATGTTGCCAAAGAGGTTCAGCATGGCCAGCACGGCGGCCACGTCGTTGTGCTCGCAGACGGACATGACGGAGACCTGCTGGCAGAGGATCATGGCGCCGCCGGCGAGCGCCATCAAGACCTGGCACATGACGGTGAAGCCGACCGGGCGGTCCGGCTGCCGGAAGTAGATGAGGAGGCCCTGGCCGAGGATGTACAGGGGCACGCCGCCCGCGAGGATCCACTTGAAGCGGCCGGTGCGGCGGATGAGGAAGCCGACGAGGAAGAGGTTCAGCCCGTTGACCACGTCGAAGACGGACGTGATGTAGCCGGCCGTCGAGATGGACAGCCCGTACACGACCTGCAGGTAGGAGCTGAAGTAGCTGGCCCAGCAGTAGTACGAGACCTGGTAGCAGGCGCTGAGGCAGCACGCGCCGAGCACGTTGCGCGAGCGGAGGAGCCGCCAGGGGACGAAGGGCTTCCGGGCGCCGAAGCGCTCCCAGGCGCCGAAGGCGCCGATGAGGAGGAGGCCGAGGACGAGCATGGCGATGATGTGCGCCGCGCGCCACTGGTCTTGGGAGGAGGCGGCGATGGTGAAGGGGAGGAGGAAGAGGACGAAGCCGGCGAGGAGGAGGAGGACGCCAACGACTTTTCAGACAGACACAGGAAGAGAGAGAAGAAGGGTTCTCCCGTCAGCTCCAGGACAAAAACAAACCGGGCATGCGTCCGTAGTCTTTGCTTACCGTCAAACTCGTGCGCGTAGTACATGAGGTCTCGGCGGCCTCCGGAAGCAAGGACCTCGTCGGCATCCCTCGCCAGGTACCCATTCTGCTGCGCCTTCTTCTTGCCCATCTGCATGAGGACAACCATGGGGACGGCAACGGCCGGCAGCACGATGGCCCAGGCACCGAAGCCCCATCGCCAGTTGTCGGCGTAGACCGTCTCGGCGGCCTTGGGCCCGCCAAAGGCGGTGATGAGGAAGGGCGACGAGGTGAAGGCGAAGGCGAGGCCTCTGCTTTTCATGGTGGAAATGTCGGCTGTCATGACGTCGACGGAGAAGATGACGCCGGCGAAACCGATGGAGTAAAAGACCTATATAAATGGGGGAGGAAAGGAAAAAAAAAAATTTAAAAAATTTTTACAAGTCAGTGTTCTTTCTTTTCGTTTCTGCCCCCCCCCCCCTTTTTTTTTTTTTTTTTTTTCCTTTCTTCTTTCTTTCTTCTCTTCTATTCCCATTTTCTCTTCTATTAACCCTGAATGGGTGTTGACTCACATTCGCCACCGCATACACCCCAAACGAGTTACACGCCGCCATCATAATCATGCCCAGCGTCGACAAGGCAATCATGGAGGAGAAGCCAAACGTGCGGTCCCACATGTTGAGAATCTTGGCCAACGGCATGTACACCGATGCCGAGCAGATGCTCGCCACGACATCAATGACAGGAATGAGCGAGTGGCTCTCAAAGGCGCTCAGCACAAAGGGGGACAGGTTTGCGGCGAGGGATGATCTCATTGCGTTGGTGAAGTAGATGAGCCACATGCTTTGCATGGGCAAACACGGACAGTTAGCATTGGGTTACGAGGTGAGGAGGAGATTCCAGCGTTGCGCGCACATGACGAAAAGTCACCAGCGTACAACAAAAGAAGAGGAACAAGAAATAAAAAGGTACGACAAAAAGTAAGAAGAAGTAAAGACGAGTCGACAAGCGAACAAACAACAAACTTACCAGACAAAAACAGCAATCAGAGACCCCTTCGACCACGACAACGTCATGGCCTCTGCGATCCTCACACCCCCCTGGGCATCGCGGTCAACGCCCTCCTCCCGAGACGCCTTCTCATCCTCGTGCTTGAACTGCTCCTCTACCGCCGCAGAAGCAACCTTTGTGGTGGTGGTGTCTGCCATGGCAAGAAAGATTCTTGATCGACCGGCGTTTCACAGAGGGCTGATCTCCCGTAGGTATCGGAACGGGAACGTTGAGGGGACGGGAAGAGCAAGACTGAGTAGCAACGGCTTCCCTTTTTGTTCCTGCCCGTGGGCCTGCAGCGCAAGCTGATTGATAAGATGGGCCGTGGTATTCTCTCCGTTCAAGTGGACCAGATGCTGGCCCACTTGGGCTGGCAAAACGCCATCTGATAAAAAGGAACGTGGAGGGCCTCGCCGGGGCCCGGGGGTGCATGTGCCCGGGAGTCTCCGACAACGGAAGCCAGGGGTGTAACGGAGTAACCATGTTGATTGATGACGGGCAAACTCTGCTTGATGACGGGCAAACTCTGCTCTATGACAGGTAAACTCGGAATGAACGGGGATGAATGCGTTAGACATACACAACCAAAAAAAAAAAAAAAAAAGAAAAGAAGAAGAAGAAGAAGAAGAATACGCAACAAGGGAAAAAAAAAAAAAAAGAAAGAAGAAGAAGAAGAAGAATACGCAACAAGGGAAAAAAAAAAAACCCCTTTTTGATTTTTAGAGCTTGCTGTCTACCCATCTCGGCTCTCTCTTCTCGACAAAAGCCAGCAGCCCCTCGCGATGATTCTCGCCATCATACAAGGCCGAGTTCCACGTTTCACAAAGCAAACGGCTTGCATTCTCGGCGCTGCCGTCTTCCCACCCGGAAATGACGCCGGCGCGGCTGATGATGACACCGTCAGGACTGTTGCTGGCAACCAGGCGGGCAAACTCCAATGCCTTCTTGACCACGGGCCGATCTAGAACCGGGCCATTTTCTGTTTCTGCATCGGGCGTTACGTGATTGATCAGTGACCATTCCTTGGCCTCGGATGCCGAGATGGTCCTGCCAGTCAGGGCGAGCTCCATGGCTCTGGGCCGGCCAATCGTCCTCGCAAGTCTCGGCAAGGACCCCGCGTTGGGGACAACCCCCCTCTTGACTTCGGAAAGGGCCAAGACAGCGCCTTCGGAAGCAAAAATCATGTCCAAGTTGGCGAGAATCTCCAGCCCGCCGCCAAAGGCCAGCCCGTTCACGGCCGCAAGCACGGGCTTCTTGCCGTGTCGTCTGGAGAGCCCGCCAAAGCCCGACGGCGGGTTCATGGGACGCTCTTCTTGGAGGCCACGAGACCGTCGAACGGCAATCTCGTTCCATTCCTTGAGATCCATGCCCGAGCAAAAGGCACGGCCGGCGCCAGTGACGACCGCACACCGGAGGGACGGCTCTGCGTCGTACCAGGCGAAGAGAGCCTCCAGCCCGTACTGCGCCGCCACCGTCATGGCGTTGAGTTTGTCGGGGCGGCTGAAGACTACGAGCATGATGTGCGGCCCAGGGAACGAAACCCGTCCATAGGTCTGTCCTGGCATCTTCTGCTTGAATGTGGTGGGTGGCGGCGCCATCTTGGCAGGTTGAAAGGATGTTTGTAGACAAAAGTATGTGCGAAAGCAATGCCGATGCCTGAACAGCTCCTATGAATGGCACTGGCGACCCGGTGCAACGGTTTTTTTCTGGTCCATATCACGTCTGTCTGGCTGGCGCAAAAATCGGTTTAAACTCTCGTCAGCCGTCGTAAATACGACTTTGGACTCTCTCATCACGGCCCCCCTGCCAAGATGGCAAAGATCCATCGCACTCCACCCTCGCAGCTCAGTGGCATGAAAAGCGCCGGCTCATATGGGATCTATGCCTGTCTTTTCCCACCAAGCGCCAGGGTAGTGTGCTGGCGAACGATTTCTTTCCGTCGTTGGGACGGGTGGGTGTGCGCGTAGTATTAAAAAAAAAAGAAGAGAAAAAAAAAGAAAAAAAGAGGGGGGGCGAACGGACGTAAGGCGGTCCCGTCCAGACTTTTCCATGGATAAATTTAAAGCAAAGTATTTCTGAACAAGACCCGGCCCATCGGAGTGCAGGAAACTAGGAGTTGTTACTCCGTGGTGGTGCCGGCTAAGCCAAGCCACAGCAGAAACGTCGAGGACCGAAGTGGTCCGTGGTTCTTGGCATGATAATCTAATCAATCAATCAGCCCTTTGCATCTCGACCGGCGCGGAAACCCGTTGCTGGTCGACTGGGCACCATACACATGTCCATAGCATCCCATCGCAGTGGATACACAGCCAGCCAGCGATGCGACCGACATCGGCATCGGTGCCCGAACGAAGACTGGTGCCTGCCGTTGCGCACGTACTGCTGTGCGAGGGTACAGGAAATTCCGCTGCCAAAGCAAAGGAGCGGAAATGAGGATGCATGTATACTGAGAATGAATGGGTCTGGTATTGCGCGTATAATGTAGCGGATCGTGGCCCAAGCCAATGGTTTGCATCGGCCGGGGTCCACGTTCGGTAGCGAGCTTCAATGCCTTTTTTTTTTGTTTCTTGCTGAGAGCAGACAAGGCGTGACGGCCAACTTGAGCAAAGGGGGATTTCCATCGCAGATGCTATTCGCATTCTCGCCACCACACACTCCGCCTTCTCCCCGGTTGCTGAACGTAGCTGTGAAATGTGGCGACCATGTCTGATTCGTCGCAAGTAGCAAAAATGAGTGTCCAAACCAGGATATCAACAAAGGTGAGCGCGCGTCTCCTTAGTCTGAGTAAGCACGAGTTTGTAATGACTCCAGAGAAGAAGCAAGGATTGCTTGAGAGAGAAGAAAAGTCGCTAATCTGCATACGCGGCGTCAGCTCAGAAATATCTTTGCCTACTTTAGCATTTACGCCAGAGTAAACCCGACCAAGTTCGACATCTTTCTCTTCATCACCGGCTTGCTCAGCGCGTGTGCATCAGGGGTTCCCTTTCCGATCCTAGGCATCATATTCGGCCAGCTCATCGACGACTTCAATCATCAAACATGCCAAGCCTCTGCCACGAGCAAGGCCGACCCTGCACAACAGGCAGCCTACCAGTCGGCCGTCAACGACAAGGTCCTCTACGTTGTCTATCTCGCCGTGGCGCAATTTGTGCTCGTCTACATTCACCTTGTGTGCTGGTCCATCGGCGGCGCCCGGCTCGCGCAGCGTCTGCGAGAGCAATATCTCCAGAAGCTTCTGCACCAGGATGCTGCCTTCTTCGACAAAATGCCGAGCGGAGAGGTCTCGTCACGACTCAACGGCGACATATCTGCCGTGAGGGCCGGTACCTCTGAGAAAGTCGGCATCCTCCTGTCCAGCACCTCGTTCTTCGTCACGTCATATGCCGTGGCCTTTACCAAAAACGCAGAACTGGCCGGTATCCTGACTGTGCTTATTCCCGCCTATTTCGTCATGTCCTTGGCCGGCGCGTGGTTCATCGAGAAATATTCCTCGCGCGTGTCAGATCGCTTTGCGGCAGCGGCATCAATTGCCTCGGAAGCTTTGTCAAACGTCGCCGTTGTGCATGCCTTCAACGCCAATGACAGACTCGAGACCAAGTTCACCGCTCATCTTCGAGCAGCTCGCAGTGAAGGTCTTAAGAAAGCGGTTGCCAATGGGGTTCAGGCAGGCCTGATGTATTTCATCGCCTACGCTGCCAATGGCTTAGCTTTCTGGCTAGGAAGCAGAATGATTGCTGACAATGTTGAGAATAATGTGTCCGGACTTTCGGTTGGCTCCATTTTCAGCGTCATTTTCCTTCTCGTAGACGGTAAGCTGGCCCCAAAATCCGACATGGCCTCTCTTGTGACTGCTTTGAGCTAACGTGTATTGTGTTTTTTTTTCCTCCCATACAGCAACACTTATTCTTAGCGAAGTCGCTCCCTTTGTTCACATCTTTTCTGCTGCTGCCGCGTCATTCTCCAAAATCAGGGCCGACATGGAATATTCACCCGTCATTGATGGCACTTCCGATAGAGGCCTCAAGCTGTCCTCGTCCATCTCCGGTACATTTGAACTTAGAAACGTTTCTTTTGCGTATCCTGCACGACCGGGACAGGACGTCCTGCGGCATGTATCGATGGAGTTGCGAGCTGGGGAGAAGACAGCCTTGGTGGGATTCTCTGGCAGCGGAAAGTCAACCATCGCTGCTCTGATGCTTCGGCTGTACGATCCCGCCAAGGGCAGTATCCTGCTAGACGGTCACGATCTTCGACGAGTCAACACGCGCGAGGTTCGAGGCATAATAGGTCTCGTACAGCAAGAATCACGTCTTCTTGATCGTTCGATTCTTGAGAACATTGCGCACGGCTTGGTCAACTCTTTCTCCCCTGAGCATGAGAGGCTGCGTTCTACTTTGCTCGGACCGCACCTCGGAGAAGTTGCTGCTGCGCTCAGGGGTGGAAAGACGTTGAAGGAAGCCGCTGGTCAACACGAATCCGAGGTGTCTGAGATTGTGGCCAGGGTACAGAGGGCAGCCGAACTTGCCAATGCTGCCCAATTCATTGACAAACTTCCCGAGGGACTGGCAACTGTTGTTGGGGCAAGCGGCAAGCAGCTCTCGGGAGGCCAAAGACAGCGGGTTGCCATCGCACGAGCCCTCGTAAAGGATCCCAAAATTTTGATCCTAGACGAGGCAACTGCCTCGTTGGACTCGAAGAGCGAGCGAGAAATTCTCACGGCAATCGAACGTTGCTCCGAGGGTCGCACAGTCATTTGTATAGCTCACAGGCTGTCGACGATCCAGACCGCAGACAAGATTATCGTCATGAGTGAGGGCCAGGTCGTGGAAGAGGGAACACACTCGGAGCTGGTCGCCAAGAAAGGAACCTACGCGGGCTTTGTCGACTTGCAGAACTTGCGTGACCCGTCGGCCAACAACGATGAAGCAAGGTCGTTGGAGGAGAACATGAGCACGGATAGTTGCGGGACGGCTGAGAAGAGCGACATGGTGTTGCAAACTGTTCTGAACGAGCCGTCAGAGGATCATCAGCCTCGGAAGGATCCTGACAGCTCTCCCCAGAAAAGGTCACCATGGGCCCCTGCACGAGTCTTGTTCTCATTCATTCGCCCATACGCCGTCATTGCTCTCATTGCCCTTGCCGGTGCGAGCGTCGTGGGCGGTGCTTTCTCAGCCGAGGCTGTCATTTTCGGCCACACAGTTGGTAGTCTTACGCCTTGCGAGTCTCCAGACTTTATCAGATCAAGTGGAAATTTCTTCGGCTTGATGTTTTTCGTTTTAGCCCTCGTCGAATTCTTCGCCAACCTAGTCAGCTGGATCGGCTTTGGCGTGGTGTCAGAAAAGTCCATATTCAATATTCGTGTCCGTCTGTTTCGCTCCTTGTTTGAGCAAGACGTCCAATGGCATCAGTCTGGGGGCAGAACGCCCGCTAGCTTGCTTGGATACATTACCAATGACGGCAACCAGATTGCCGGACTGAGCGGATCGACCATTGGTACCATTCTTTCGATTTGCATCAATCTCGTGGCAGCCATTGTCATGACCCTCATCGTCGCGTGGAAGATTGCAATCGTCTGTCTGGCCATTGTTCCCATTCTGCTCGGCATTGGCCTCGTTCAGCTACGGACCTTGTCCAAGTTCTATGAGAAGCACGAAGACGCGTTTAGCAGATCAGTTGGCATAAGCGTTGAAGCAGTCGAATCCATCAAGACGGTCGCCTCGCTGTCGTTGGAAGACGAGATTCTAGCCGTGTACAGACGGACGCTCGACGGTCCAAAGCGAGAAGTCACTGCCATCAGCCTTTCAGCCAACCTATGGCTAGCTCTGCAATACCTTGCGGGTAATCTAGCATTTGGATTGGCCTTTTGGTGGGGTTCCAAGCAGATTTCCAGCGGCCTTTATACCCAAACGCAGTTTATCATCGTTGTCTTTTCTTTGCTCGTCAGTGCTCAGCTTTGGAGCCAGATGTTTGCACTTGCCCCGGAGTTTACAAACGCAAAGGCTGCCATAGCCAGAGCCACTGAAATCACTCAGCTCGGCAAGTCTGATTCCCGTTCTACAACGGCGTCAAAAGCCAAAGGTGGCGACGTTGAGTCTCTGGCAGAGGCAAAACCATCATCGCCTAATGCCACGGGTGGAGTTGATTTGGAGCTTCGAGACGTCCATTTCTCATATCCCACTCGCGCCAATGCTCCGGCGCTCAACGGCCTGAGCATCCGCGTCCGGCCTGGCCAATTCTGCGGCCTTGTTGGTCCTTCTGGGGCTGGAAAATCCACCATCATCTCTCTAGTGGAAAAACTGTATGTGCCATCCTCGGGCGCGATCCTGATTGATGGATCAGACATTACTAGGAAAACAGACGTCACTTTCCGAGATGAAATTGCGCTCGTGCCTCAAGATGGCGTGTTGTTCGAAGGCAGCGTGCGGTTCAATGTCTCCTTGGGAGCCCGCCCCGGTAGGGAAGTATCGGAAGAAGACATCATCCAGGCTTGCAAGTTGGCAAATATTCATGAGACCATCATGAGGCTTCCCGAGGGCTATGACACGAAATGCGGTGAATCGGGAAACAAACTCTCTGGTGGTCAGAAGCAGCGTTTAGCCATCGCCCGCGCCCTGGTCCGAAAGCCAAGACTGCTCATCTTGGACGAACCTACAAGCGCTCTGGACGCCGAATCAGAAAAGCTGTTACAGGATGGGTTGGAGATTGCGTCCAAAGGCATCACCGTGCTGGCAGTGGCGCATCGTCTACACACTATCCGCAAGGCCGACGTGATCTACATGATTGAGGGCGGCAAGAGCGTAGATTCTGGCACCCACGACGAACTGTACACGCGATCTGAAAATTATCGTTCCAACGTCCTGAGCCAGATGATTTCAGGCTGATTCGAGACGAACAGTCGCAAGGGTTTCTAACATGCTCTCTTTCTTCATCGGTGGTCTGGGTCGGGTTAGCAAAAAGTGTATATGGCAAGTAGTAGTAGGTAGAACTGGATCAAATTCCCACCTCCACCAACGCGTATTTCAGATGGTTTCGGGTTACGATGGACGTTACAGCATGACTGCCGTTTCCGCATCAGCCTGAAATAAGTCGTTTATAGTACCGCCATAGCCGCGTCAGGGTCAGGCTGTTCTCGGCTCAGGAACGCCGGTCAGAAGAATTCATGCGTCGGTCGGTGGATGGCGATGGGAGTAGAAACTTCTGGGCAGGTGGAGCAGAATAAGTTGCAGGGCGGGGTTCAGGATTTTTCACTTAAAGTTTTCCCCACCCGCCAATGCATGCACGCACAGGCCATGGACATGGGCTCCACATGCATAGGTGGGACCCGACATGAAATACATAATCAATGATCTGTGCGAATTTTTCTTATCAATCAGTACCCACCACATGCATCGTCGTGACGACGCCCGTTTAACGCTTCTGAAAGCTTGCGGTATGTTATGTTAACAGCACGCCCCTCACACCTCACACGAGCAACCAACCTCTGCCCTCGTCTAACCCACATGGATGTTTAAGGACCAACCAATAGTTCGCTCCATCACCAAGCCTCTGCCTGCTCGGCCCAGCCCTCAAGGACATGTGTCCCGAACGCGGTGGTATTGGCCGAACCACCGTCCCATCGGTTCGACATTGCTCACCATTAAACAGCTCAGTCATGCGCGGAATTTTTTGGGGGCGAACCTGGCGTCCGGTCCCATTGGGCACGAGTAATCGGGCAGAAATGCCGCTGCCAACGGGAGGTGCAAATAGGGACCGGCGTGCCACCGCCTGGGATATTGGGATACGCATGGAACATCTAAAATTTTCTGCATACGCTTAACCCGGCCGCTAGTTAATCCATCTGTAAACACCTTCAGTAGCAAATGATCTGGCCTGTCGACGCTGGCATCGATCGACTACCTCTGCGGCCATGACCACAGCTGCGATGCACAGAGAGAAGTCTGACAAGCGCGTCGGAGCCAGAGGCCTTGAATTTGATCTCTCGGCTCTGGTCAAAACATCTACTTACGCGCTTGGATCTGAAATCTTGCTCTTGGCATGGTCACTTTTACTACGACGATATGGCATCGACGGGGTCAGCGACTTCACATGGGGCATTTGCTCTGATGATGACAAACCCAATCCTATATTTGACTTTCAAAGTTCTGAAACTTCATGGACACCAGAAACGCCCATCTCGCAGGCTTTCAAGGACATGCAGAACTATGTGCAGCAAGTAGTGCCTTCAGAATGCGGACTGGCGGCGGTTGGCACCGCTCTGTTTCTCAATGATGAATGTGTGCCCGGGCACAAGTCTGAGAATATTTACAGCGATGGCGATGCCGTCCAATGGGTGAGTCCAAGAAAGAGTTGTGTTTTGTTCGTCTACTTTTTCTCCCTTTTTTTCTCTTCTTCTTTTCTTTTTCTTCTCATTGTCATTTTGTCCTTGCATGAATTAATATAAATTCTGATCGTCCGCATTAGGGAAATGTCCACTTGCAGACGCTTGTTCGAAATGAGAGTCTCTTGGTGCAGCCCAAGTGGCGCGAACCGCTTGGTGGTGCCTCCCTGGCCAAGCATTTTGCTTTAGCCTTTGTTGAAGTTCTTGAGAGGATTATGACGAATATGTCTGCGCCCATTTCCGCCGTGCTGGAGCTGGGAGACGTAGACAACTCTGTGCTATGGAATTGGAACAAGCAATTGCCATCTGCGGAAGAAGTTTGCCTACAGGATTTAATCTCACGTCAGGCACATACGCATCCTACCAAGCAGGCCATTTGTTCTTGGGACGGCAATCTGTCATACGAGGAAATCGAAAGATTCTCTACCCTTCTAGCTACACATCTTGTCGACGTAGGCGTGCTAGTCGGCGACATTATCCCCCTCTGTTTCGAAAAGTCTAAGTGGACCACAGTTGCTGTTTTGGCTGTCATGAAGTCTGGCGCGGCTTTTGTCCTGATGGATCCTAGCCAGCCCCTTCAGAGACGACAGGTGATGGCCGAACAAGTGAAGGCTCGGTTCATCATTACCTCTGACGCCAATGGTCCTTTTGGACCGCTTATCGCCCCAGAGGCTCAAACAATAATTGTTAACGATGAAATTACGCAGTCGTTGACGGCAAAATGCACTGGTGCTTCTCAGACAAAGTTACCGTTTGTGTCTCCCGATTCCACACTCTATGTTATTTTCACATCCGGGAGCACTGGTAAGCCCAAGGGTGTTGTCATCGGCCACTCCGTGTACACGACGAGCGCCTTGTCAAGAAGCACTGACATTGGCTATGCCGATACATCACGAGTACTAGACTTCACATCATATGCATTTGATGTGAGTATTGACAGCATGCTCTGCACGTTATTACGAGGCGGCTGTCTCTGCATTCCTTCTGACGAGGATCGTATGAACGACATCAGCGGCGCCATGCGACGACTTGCTGTCAACATGGCCAACGTTACCCCCTCGGTGGCTCGCATCTTGGATCCGGATATCATCCCCTCCCTCAGAAGCCTTGGTGTAGGCGGCGAGGCATGCTCTGCTGGCGACATCGCAATCTGGGGCCAGCACGCTCGGGTCGTCGTAGGATACGGTCCAGCAGAATGCACAGTCGGTTGTACGGTAAACCCAAGTGCTTCTGGAAAGCCGTACGTGAGCATGGGAGCTGCCAAAGGATGTGCAATCTGGCTTGTTCACCCTGATAACCACGACCAACTGATGCCCGTGGGGGCAGTTGGTGAACTACTCATTGAGGGACCCATTGTCGGCCAAGGCTACCTTGGAGACCCTGAAAAGACAGAGGCAGCCTTTATTCGAGACCCAACCTGGTTGGTGTCGGGCTATGGTGATGTTACAGGGAGACGCGGCCGTTTATACAAGACTGGAGACTTGGTTCGGCATGACCCAGACGGAGAAAAGGGCTTCATCTTTGTGGGGAGAAAAGATAGCCAGGTCAAACTGAGAGGACAGCGGGTGGAGCTGGGCGAGATCGAGCACCATATCAAGAAATTGCTCCCCACGGGCACTGACGTCGTTGCTGAGATCATCGCTCCCGGAGGGCAGAAGAAGGAGACGATGCTCGTGGCTTTCGTGGCTGACAGACGTCAAGACACGTCGGACGAGGAAGGTTCTCAAGAACCGCGTGTTGTTGGAATGCCAGCCAACCTACAAAGCGCAGTGGACTCCGTGGGCGACGAATTGCCCAAAATCGTGCCCATTTACATGGTGCCGTCGACGTACATTGCCATGTCCCGAATTCCAATGTTGGTTTCTGGAAAGATTGACCGCAAAACATTGCGCTCCATCGGCTCCTCCATCCCGCTCCGCTCTTCTTCTCTAGAAGACGATGCGGCAAAAAAGACCAGAATCCCAACGTCTGACGCCGAGAAATGCTTACAAGACATGTGGAGCAGTCTTCTCAACTTGGAAGCGAATCAGATTCATGCTCTGTCGAATTTCTTTATTCTGGGAGGCGACTCGGTCCTTGCCATGAAACTTGTACCTGCTGTTCGGGAAGCAGGGTACGAATTGACCGTGGCGCTAGTCTTTGGTTATCCGATCCTTCAAGACATGGCTAGAGAAATGAAGGTACTCGAGACAACTTCTTTTGTTGAAGTTCCGCCCTTCTCCTTACTCGAGGACTCCTGGAACCGTGAGGCTCTTCGCCTCGAAGCCGCCAAGCATTGTGGCGTGGATGTTGCCTCGATTGAAGACATCTATCCCTGCGCGCCAATGCAAGAAATTCACATGGCCTTCTACAGTCGTTCCAAGGAAGCTTACGTTGCGCAGAGAGTGGCCGAAATCCCTGA
Organism: Aciculosporium take MAFF-241224; assembly: GCA_000222935.2. Lineage (NCBI taxonomy): Eukaryota > Fungi > Ascomycota > Sordariomycetes > Hypocreales > Clavicipitaceae > Aciculosporium > Aciculosporium take. Next base: position 31,641 of record AFQZ01000090.1, read on the forward strand.
TGCCAACATGGCCGAGAAGCTGAAAGCTGCGTGGGATACTGTCATCAGAGACTGTGCCATTCTACGTACTCGAATTGTCGAGTTCGAAGAGTACGGCTTTTTGCAAGTCGTCACGAACGATGCACCCAGATGGCAATATCGTGACAGTCTCGCCGATCTCTTGGCTGAGGACAAGAGAACACCCATGCCGGTGAATAGCCCGCTGAGCAGATTCGCAATGGTACATGATGTGTCCCAGAAGAAGCATTATTTTGTCTGGACAGCGCATCACGCCGTGTACGATGCGTGGTCGACAGAGCTGATTGCTGATCATGTCAAGCATGCATACGAGAACGTGCCGGTCAAAAGATGCGCGGAGTTCAAGCACTTTATCAAATTCCTCAAAGATCCCGCGAGAGAGACCTCCAAAACGTACTGGCTTAATCAATTGGACGGGGCCACTGGGCCACAGTTCCCCAGTGTGCCCTCGCGATCCTACATACCGGAGCCTGATGCGGAGGCGGAGCATTTCATCGCCCTGGGCAGGCCTTCGAGAAGCGGCATCACTGACTCGACCATCTTACGTGCTGCCTGGGCACTGGTAGCCTCACAGTACACCATGAACGATGACGTTGTCTTTGGAGAGACATTCACGGGACGATCGCTCCCGATACCTGGCATTGAACAAATTGAAGGCCCAATCCTGGCGACGGTCCCTGTCCGGGTGCGCATTGATCGCTCTTTGACGGTGCATGGGTTTCTTCAGTCGCTCCAGGATGAGGGCGTCACAAGAGCGACACATGATCATTACGGCATCCACAACATCCGCCGCTTGAGTCCCGACGCCCAGGTAGCCTGTGAAGTCAGTATGGGCCTGGTCATCCAGCCTGCGGCCGCATATCTGGACGATGGACAGCATGACCATGTCCCGACGTTTGCTTCTGGCGACGCGGCATCGGAAGCGCTTCACTTCAACACGTACCCTCTGATGCTTGCGTGCTGTCTCCAACCAGGAGGCTTCCGTGTTCTCGCAAGCTTCGACTCTTGCCTGGTGAGTAGGACGCAAGTGCGGCGAGTGCTGAGGCAGCTTGAATCTGCAGTCTCACAGCTGTGCCATGGTCCAGATCAGTATGTAAACGAAATATCTTGTCTGAGTCAAGCCGACCTTGAGGAGATTTGGTCAGCCAACGCCGCCGCACCAAGATCTGCGTCCGACTTTGGCGCAGGTCTCAAGCCCGGAGACGTGTATCCCATTGTCACATGCGTTCCCTGGATCGTCAGCCCGTCGGATTGTGGTCGGTTGATGCCGATTGGAGCTGCGGGCGAACTTGTGCTCGAGTGCTGTCGCCAGGAAGCAGATGTAGCCCCTCCCGAGTGGCTGACCAAGGGCGCGCCAGGGCTTGCCGGGCGTCACGGCAGACTGTACAAGACGGGTGATCTTGTCAAGTACTCTGATGGCTTACAGCTGGTGTTTGTCGCGAAAAAGGAGGACATGGTACATATCAACGGCCGCACGATGGACCTCAAAGCAGTCGATTGCGAATTAGCCCGGTTACTGCCTGCACACGTCGAGGCATGCAGTCAGCTCATCTCTCTGGATGACAGGTCAGGCGGGGCGCCGACTGTCGCTGCGTTTGTCTGGGAAAGAAACGTTCCAGAAACGAGCGCCCGCATCAAGCTCGATCTGGATGCCAACCTTGTGCCCGCTGAAGTGCCAGTCGCCTCGACCGCATCGATCGAGCTTCTCAAATCTGTGGCTGGTCTGAAGAAGGCAATGCTGGAGACTCTACCTCCGTACATGATTCCAGCGGCTTGCATTCCCCTCTCCATGGATCAAGACATGCACGTGAAGCTAGACGCAAGGGTGGTTCGCAGTCTTGCACACCACGTTGCGTCGTCGCATGTGGCACACATCCGTCAATGTCTCTCTCGTGCTCTTTCCCGCATCTCGGGGTTGACGCAAATGTCGACTCGCGAGCGTAAACTTGTGTCGCTGTGGGCGAAATTCCTCAACATTGACGAGAAGAATATCACGCCAGACGACAACTTCTTCCGCCTAGGCGGGGACTCTATCGTGGCCATGAGGATTGTGTCGATGCTTCGCTCGGAGGGGCTCGTGTTGTCTGTGGCGGACATGTTTCGGAATATGAAGCTCCGCGACATGGCGAGCGTTGTCAAGGAAGGCAGCTCGCGCTCCGATGCGGCAAGAGAGGCATACAGGCCCTTCTCCTTGTTGGGAGATGTTGACACTGATGATCTGCTGACCAGCACCATCATTCCTCGACTTGGCGATCCTCGCTGGACCATCGAAGACGTCTTGCCGGTGACGGCCACGCAGGAAAAGGACGTGAAATTCACCATTTCAAGGCCGCGGAGCTCGCTTCAATACAACATGCTACATGTGGACAAGTCGATCGATATTACGCGTGTCGTGGAGGACTTCCAGCATCTCGTCAGCTTGCACCCGATACTACGCACCGTCTTTGTCCCACATGGACAAGGCATCTCGCAGGTAGTGCTGAAAACTCTCAAGGTTGCCGTTTCGGAGCACAACTGTCCCCCGGACGAAGACTTGGTCCAATTCGCGCGCGAAATAGCCGAGCAAGACATTGATGTGGATTCCGCGTTCCAGTACGGACACTCCTTTATACAGCTGTTTGTGCTGCATCAGGACACGGCAAAATCCCTCATGATTCGCATCTCCCATGCCCAATACGACGGGGTGTCGCTTCCGGAGCTCCTCAAGCAATTGGATATGCGGTACCGTCACGAAGCAGTCCCCCCCTCGCCGGCACCATTTGCCCGCCATCTCCAGCATATAGCCACGTCTGAAGGCGCAAACATCAACTACTGGAAGAGGCAGCTCGCCGGCTCATCCTTTCAACACATCATTAGCCCAGCGGATCCCGAGACATGCACAACCCGCTTCTTCACAAAGGCCGTTGACGTGTCCCGGCGGCCCCCAGACGTCACGTCTGCCACTCTCCTGACGGCGGGCTGGGCGGCAGTGCTGTCGCGGACCCTGTCCACGCGAGACGTGACGTTTGCGGGCATCGTGTCCGGACGCAACACCGACATGCCGGGCGTAGGACAAGTCATGGGGCCGTGCTATCAGTACATGCCCGTGAGGGTCAGGTTCGCGTCTGGTTGGACGGCGAGACGGCTGCTGGAGCACGTGCGGGATGTATACCTGGAGGGGAGCGCCCACGCCACGCTCGGGTTCTCGACCATCAAGAAGGAGTGCACAGACTGGGACGCGAGTGCCGGGTTTTACACGTCCTTTGTCAACCACCTGGAGGAGAGTTTCTTTGACACGATGCCGTTCGGTGACGGGCAGTGCCGCGTGGACTTTGTGACTCCACACGCCGAGCCGGCGACGCCTCCGCGGGTGGTGTCCTTTGTGGAGGCCGGCGAGACGTTTGTCGGGATTGAGGCCGATGCGGAGCGCGGGGCGTTTTGGCAGGCGAGGTTGGAGGAGTTGGCTGCCACGGTGGAGGGGTTTTCCAAGGAGCCGTTGGGGCTGGCCTTGGCCTTGTAGGTTGTTGGGAACGTGATGAAGGGGGGCATGGAATGTCGATAGGGGTCGGGTTCGCGGTGCCCCAGCAGAAGGGGAACTGCTTGGCTGCTAGGTGAGCAATGTTGGGGAGGCAAGGGGGGGACAAAAGCGTAGAGACTCTCGCAATTGGAGAGATTGAGAATTTTTCAGCACAGAATTTGGGTTTCTCTTCATCCTTTCGTATACTATCTACGGTGACAAACTAGTGACTGTTGCGCCTCGGAAGCATGCCAACATTGGATGTTGTTGGCCAGGACATGTTGATTCCATCCCACGGAAGAATATGTATTCCACGGCGAACGGGCTCATACGATCCTATCCAGCGAGCTCGAAACTGCATGGCAGGCAAGAATGAAAAGAACATGCACTTGGGCCTAGCAAGTTTGGATGCACCCAACCAGACTGTCTGGTCTGACCGATACTTGATTCGACACCTGGTCGAGTAGTTGATTATTGATCTTCCAGAGGGCAAGCTCTATTCTGCACCTTTTTTATAAAAAATTTCCGGATCGAGCAAGGCAATATCCCCCCGGGGGCCCTGCCGGGGGCCGCCTGCAGCGAGCTGCCGCCTCCGGCGGACTTCCCCTCTATATAGGACAGAAAGCTGCATTATATTATCCTATACTTGTAAGTATCCCTCCGGGGGCCCTGCCGGGGGCCGCCTGCGGCGAGCTCCCGCCTTCGGCGATTCAAGAGGGAAGTACTAAACCTATAATCATATTCCGTGCCGAAACAGTACACACTACGGACGACGGTAGCAACGACCGCACATGGTCATGGCCGGCCACACGGCAACACATGCGCATCTCTCCTCCAGCCTCAGCTTCAGCTTCGCTTCAGCCCGCGAACAGCACCCTCCGCCTTTCGGACCCAAACACGGAACTTGCCCTGCCAAGCACAAATTGTCCCGCGGCAGCCTGACGCACCGAAATCGGGACAGCTCTAAGCAGCTCCCAACATCGAACATTGAATCCTCACGCCCACGCCCCCCCCCCCGTTCCAGCCGAGACAAGGTGACAAATAAAAGGCTCACAAAGGTTTTTTTGGTTCGTCTTCCTCGACCGTTTCTCGCGAAGTGGAGAAGGAGCGGGGGAGATTAATAGCGGTGAAGCACATACACATTATTATTCATGTACGCTAGGTAGCTAGAGCCACTAACTAGTTCATCAACTAACTTCTTAATATAGGAAAAACCCTAAGATAGGGGAGAAAACCCATATTCTTCCATATAGCTCCCGCTAAGCCTCTAATATAGAGTCTTTATTATTTCCAACCATTAGTATAAGATATCTGCTAGTTCCCCGGAACTGCAGATAATGACAGAAGTGTGGTTATGCTTTATATAAAAGGTTAGTATGTTAGTAAAAACCCCCTATAAGCACCTCCCCTCCTAGTCCAGCTCTTCCTCCTCTATCCTGTTGTTTCCGTTGCCTCTGGTCCCTTTCTCAGCCTTGTTATTACATATCTGCCATGCCTTACCAAGCTCCTCCGCTAACCTGTACTGCTAAAGTCGCCCAGTCGAAAGCACCTACTTCACGATATTTAGTGCTAGCTTCTTGTTGTTAAGCGCCGCCCTGAGTTCCCGCGGATCTCTTATTACGGGCACCGCCGGAATCGGTCTTAGATGGTTATATTCTAGGCATGACAGGATAAGGTGGTAGATATCCTCGTCTCCTCCCCAGTATTGGCATATTGGTAAAGTTACCTCGGGCACCTGTCTGTTATAGAGGAAGGCATTCAGCCCTATTTTTTCCGTTCGAAGCTGAACTAGGGCCGCAGATTTATGCTTAAGCAGGCTATTATGGAGCTTTGCTATCTTTTTTGTGCTCTTAAAGTTAGGTTCCTCGTCTGCTGCTGTTGCTTTTGCCCGTCCTCTTCTCACCCGAGCCTCACGCCTCTGCCAGATCCACCGTTTTTCCCACTCCCTCTCTAATTCCTATCTAGCTGTAAGGCTGCCAGGGGAGGGGGGGGGGGGCATCAGGAAACGCCTCATAGCAATTACGTCGGCGGCCTCTTCCTCGGCGTCGTAGCTGCAATGCTATCAAATTACAGGCCTGCCGTATCTTCTCGCCCATGCCACTATCCTCAAGTCTTTAGTGGAATCGTCGTTTAATGTAATTAAGGTACAGATCCACCGGCGGCACTGCTGCTTCTGTCTCCAAGAGTATTACTAGCATCGCCTTATACGCCCCTATAACCCGCCTTAAGCATTCGTTCTGTTCCCTCACAAATACCTTTACTACCCCCCGTGCTACCCCTTCTGGCTCGCTGCGGGTGTGGTATATCCCAGCTCCATAGGCTATTGTGCTTTATATTACCTGCGTATAAAGGGATCTCGCACACTCTAGTCGGCATCCCCACGTAGACGCAGCCAGCGCCGTGAGCGCTAATTTCTGCCGTGACAATTTAGCATTCACCTTCTCTATGTGGGTTGACTAACGAAGCTTCCGGTGAATCCAAACCCCTAAGAATCGCGCTGATTATGTCGGTTATATTATTGCTCTTCCAAGTCAGATTGTCATTATAATCGCCTGCCTCTTCCTTGTAAAATGCATTAGCTCGCTCTTTCCTAGGTTGAACCTTAGCCCATACTCCTTCAACCACTCCTCACATATTCTCCAGGCTCTTTCTAGTCATACTTTTGTCTCCTCTGCTGTTTTTCCATATGCTATAATGTTTGTATCATCCAAGAACCCCAACGTTAACGTTGATTCTGCCGCCGCTAGTCTTTAATATAGTAGCGTGATGTAGAGCAGGAAGAGGATAGGAGACGCCGGCGACCCTTGCGGAACCCCTGCAGTGACTTGGATTTCCTTAGTAATACGTCCGTTAAACGCCAATTATGCTCTCCTTTCTGACGTGAAGCCCTGTGCCTATCTGGCCATCCACCCTGGCAGTCCTAACTCCTTCATAGTGCGGATTAATCGTTCATGGCTAACGGTGTCGAACGCCCCAGTGATATCCAGCTGCAGTAATGATGCTATCCCCCGGTGATGCCACGCCGTTCTCACGACCTCTTTTAGCGTGCTTAGTGCTATCTCCATTAATCTGCCAGCCCTGTTGCCCATCTGTATGTCCGGCAGTATATGGCCTTCCTCTGCCGTAATAGTGATCCTCCTTACAATAGCTCCCTCAATCACTTTGCCCATCGTGTTTAACAGCGATATCGGCCTCCACCCCCCCGGTCTGCCTAACTCCTTAGGGGACTTCCCAGGTTTGCGTAGAACTACCACCTTCGCTCGTCGGAAGGAGGCCGGATGATATCCCAAGCCATAGCAAGCATTCGCAAGGCGTGTTAAACACGATATTAGGGCCGCTCCGCATAGCTTAAGGAAACCCGTTGGCAGCTCGTCCGGTCCTGGGGCTTTCTAACTTGCCGTATTCTTTATAACCTCTTTAATTTCCTCCTCTGTAAACACAGGAACTGCCTGATCGTCGTCACAGTATCTTGTCCCCTCCTCTGCCTCCGGACCTAGAGCCCTAGCCGCGGATGGAGGGAAGAACCTCTCTGCAAATGCCCTCGCCTTACCCTCGTGTGTAACCTCCACTATCTCCTCCCTGCCGTCGTCTCCTAGCCGGGTTAGTGGTGGGACCTGTTGCCTTTCAGGAGGAAGTCCACTCCGTAGCCGGGCCCAACGCTCCAGGGTCCAAAGACTCCCTTTGGACCTGGATAACTTGCTAACTGCCTGTCACCAGCTACTTCTCTTCTCCTCCGAGATAACACGATCCTGTTTTTTTGTAGCTTCCGTCAAGGCCTGCCACGCTTCCTGCGTCCGTTATTACCGCCACCGCCTATTAGCACGTCTTGCCTCTGCTGTCACGTCCCTTACCCTTTTATTCCACCAAGGCTGTGGTTTGCTGCGCCCTTAAGGTCGCTTAGGTGCTGCTGTATTAGCTATCTCCGTGAGCTGTTGGGTAAGCTACTGCGCATAGTCATCGATTTCTTGCCGGTTGCACAGCGGAAGCTCTAACCCCTTCTTTCTAAGCCTGTTTAAAGCCTCTGCTATAATAAGGTTCTCGTCCACTGTCCTCCAACCCCGGACCAACCCTGGGCTGTTGCTTGATTCCTTGTTTATCCTGATGCTAATAAGCTGGGGCACATGGTCGGATCTGGCGATTTCCACTGGCCCGATGAATTCAACACTAACGTCGTGGGTGGTCCACGCATGGTTAATAGTGCTGTCCCTACTGCCATGTTCTCTCCTTGTTACTTCCCTAAACGGCGTAGCTAGGCCGAGTTGCTACCTCGTTATGAATTCCAACATCTTATCGTGCCCCGGAGATGTTCGGCCGAATCTGTCCCACAAGGGGTGATGTTGGTTAAAGTCCCCCACGAACACACTCCAGCCCTTTGCCTGGGTATCGGCAAAGTGTTGTAAAGGCGTCTGCCACTCCCTTTCATAAGCCGGGGAATAGATGTTATATATCTCTACTCCACATAGCTTAACACTGCACCAATCCTCCCCCCTCCCTATAGTCCAAAGTCCTGTCTTAACCTTCCGGTGTATATAAATCGCCGTTCTTCCGCTGTATATTGCTAATATATAGTGTCCCTAAGATGGATTCAGCGGTATACTGTTATAGCCTCCTGGTTCCTGGATGGCTATCACCTTAGGGCTGACGTCATGCCCTAACGCCAGATGTACTAGATTGCTTTTCTTCCATGTATTCCAGTACATAACCTTAATCATGTACTCTATTGTGTGCTTCGGAGCACCCTGGTTAGGCTGGCTCCGGTATTGTTTGGCCCTCTAGTCGGCTGTAGAAAGGCCAGCATTGTGCCTTCCTCTGCCGGTCTCTGTCGTCCTGATCTTAGCTCGTAGGTTCGTCTCGCAGAAGGGCCCCTTAGTTATATGCTCCTTCCTCTTAGCTGCCTCTCCGTTAGTCCCCCGGTTTCTTCTCCCTAATGACCCTCGCCTATGGTAGCCGTCGCGACCTCCGACCGATGGTTGCGGAAGAACAGCGGCCTCATGGCATAAGCCTCCCTGGCCTGCTGCCATCTCTTATTGCTCACCGAGCACAGTCGAGACCATGCTGGATGTGCCCCCGCATAATTTGGGCATCTCTCCCGTACCTCGCCTATTAACGTCAGGCAAGTCCTCTCTCCCTTGGGGTGTTTTCCGGCAGCACACCTGCCACATCTTGCTTCCTCCTTGCAGTATCTGGCAATATGTCCAATCTTATAGTAGTTATAACATTGCTTCGGGTGGATCATCTCGTTATATGGCTCAGCGTCGAAAATCTCTGCTTGGTATACTATTCCCCCATGGCATAGTCGGTTCGCTGCCTCGGTGCCCTCAACACTAACCACCAATAGTGCCCTCGTCGCTGTTCCTCTTGGCTTCCGTACCGTTATCTTTGCCATATTTAATCCATTCTCCTTTTCAATGTTCTTCCTTATATCCTCGATCGCAATGTGGTTCGTTAATCGTGTTAGGAATCCCTTGATAATCACACTGAACATCTTCCTGTTTACTTCCGCCTTAGGTCCAAAGGCAACTCCCACCTAGGCCGTGTTTTCCTTCCATTTCCTCCCTGCTTCCGTAAACGTAATAACTATGTCTCCACTCTGCAATCAGCGTGCTGCTACTGCCTCCTCCACGCCGATAGCGCTGTTTACTGCCTTTACAATCTCTCCTGGCGATCTGTTCCTAACTGCCTTGCTAATGGTGCTTCCCTTTACCAGTGCTTCCCGGTAATAGCGGGCCGGTATCGCCATACCCTCCGTTCGGGCCAAAGATATCGTCGTATTCTGCCCCGTAACTCCACGAGCCGCAATATTCGCCCAAGTCCCCCTAACCGCTGATCCAGTCCCATAAACAGCCTCCATCGCCTCCTTAACCGCCTTCTTAACCGTGGTTTCTACTCTGCTGCTAACCGCTTCCATGATCGAGGCCTGTAGGCCTCCCGTGTCCGTTCTTGCTCGGGCTATCTCCCCTCCTGCATCCATAGCAATTTGTATAAAAGTTCTGATAGAAGCCCACACTTCTGTTATTTCTGCCTCTGGGATAACTTTTGTTATTAATTCCTTCAGTAATTTTATTTTATTCTTTAGTTTTTCCTGCACTACTGTTACTCCGGGATTCTCTCCTTAACATTGCGTTTCTTCCTAGGTAGTGCCTTGTCCTTCATTAGTCGCGGATCCACGCGAAAATTTGTTAATTATCGCACCCCTCGCGCCGCTTACTCCCCTTACGCGATGCGCCATCGCTAGGGGGGGTAATCGACAATGAGGAATCCGATTCTGTGCTTCTTTTTCGTTTTAGGCGTAATACCGCGTCGTATCCGCGGTGTTCCGTGAGCCTGCCCCTTTAGCTTTTTTCCACAGCATATATTAGCTAGACATGAAGCACATACACATGTGGAATAAGTAAGCGTGAGACGACGACATTGAACGCGCAGGGGTACATGACTTGATGGTGCGGTTTATGGATCTGTACGACGAACGATGTGGGCTGGCGGGGCACGCGGTTTGTAATTATTAAATTATCTTATCAATCTCATCCAGTAAGCCATGAAGCCATGAAGCCAGCTGCATGGATCGTCCGTGGCGCCCATCCGTCGTCTTGGCGAACTACAGACGGCGGCGGCGGGTTGCGGTCGGACGGGGGTGTGGGTTTTGGTTTTTGTTTTTGTTTTTGTTTTTGTTTTTCTTCTTGCCGCTGATCACGCCATTGCGGCCTTTTTGTGGGATGGATACTCCAGGTTCCTGCTTGGACCGACGCGAGCAGCTGAATGGCGTGTAGCTCCCCTCATGGAACTCATGGACGCATGTACCGCCGAAGACGGCCCCCGGAGGGAAAGCCTTGGCATGTAGTGTAGCATGTGCCCTCGCGAGGAGGCCTCTCCCACAGACAGATGGCTCGCCAAAAACGGGCAAAAGGGGCAAGACATCTTGTCAAGACATCATCGTCGTGGGAGGGGAACAAGTGCCGCACCCGGACCACCTGCGCAGACCGTCCACCGACTGTCCACCATGACGCTCTCGATGACGATTGCACATGCGCCGCCGCCGCAGCGGTCGCCGCCCGTCAAGATGCGGCTCCCGCACCCGTATCTGACGACGTACCATCTTCACGTCGCGCCGAGGACGCCGCCGGGTGCGGTGAGGGCCTACTTTTTGCGGCAGGACGACGCCGAGCCCGAGGGCGAGCCGTTCCCGCACGCGCTCCACGATGAGGGCATTCTCCTGGCGGAGCTCGAGGGGGCCGCCGCCGACGAGATCGACGAGGCGGACAACACGGCGTGGGCGAGGGCGCGACGGAGCCCGGCGTGGGGCATCAGCCGGGAGGGGACGACGGCAACCCCGACGGTCGGCCAGGTCTGGCTGTTGCTGTACGCCTTCTTCACGCTGCACCACGAGGTCGAGACGTTCCGGCTGCGGCTGCCGGGCGGCGGCGGCGGCGACGCGCTGTCGGCGTTGCTGCTCGAGTCCATGGTGGCGACGGCGCACCCGCGGCGCGTGCCCGGCCACGGCGTGGATGACGACGGCGGCCACAAGGCATCTCCTCCTCCTCCTCCTCCTCCTCCTCCTCCTCCTCCCGAGCTGCTCGTCCTCCGCTCCGCCTTCTGGCAGGGCTGCGCCTCCCCCCTCGGCAACCGTCCCATCTGGCTCCCCGCCGGACACGCGGCCAACACGGTCCCCCACCTCGACTACGCGGTCGACACCCTCCCGCACGCGGCCGGCCACCTCCGGCACCCGCGCCGGCGCCCCAAGCCCCCGCCCGGCTCCCTCCTCTACAGCCGGTACATCCCCTCCCTCGACGAGCACTTCACCCTCGCGGCCCTCGACCACACCAACCCGCGGCACGTGGCCATCTTCCACCGCTGGCAGAACGACCCGCGCGTCGCCCGCGGCTGGCGCGAGTCGGGCACCCTCGCGCACCACACGTCGTACCTCACCGGGCTCGCCCACGACCCGCACGTCGTCGCCGTCCTCGGCAGCTTCGACTCCGCCCCCTTTGCCTACTTCGAGATCTACTGGGCCAAGGAGGACCGCATGGGCATGCACTACGCCGCCGGGGACTTTGACCGCGGCCGGCACTCGCTCGTGGGGGACGACGCCTTCCGGGGCGCGCACCGCGTTGCGGCCTGGTGGCCGAGCCTCGTGCACTATCTCTTCCTCGATGATCACCGGACCGAGAACGTCGTCGGGGAGCCGCGGCTGGGGGCCGGCGCGGACCCCGGCGCGGACAAGGTGCTCATGTACGAGTACGTCTTTGGCCTGCACCAGGAGCAGAGGATTGACCTGCCGCATAAGCGGTCGAGCCTGGTGAGGTGCTCGCGGGAGAGGTTCTTCCAGCTGTGTCCGTTGGAGCAGCGGGGGGGGAGGGGGTTCCCGGGACGGGCTTCTCGTTTGCGGCGGCGGCGCGGCTGTAAGTCTGGGGGGTGGGGCCGGGAAGAAAAAGAAGAGGGAAGATGAAAGAGGAGAGGGTGGGAAGAAAGGGAAGAGGAAGAAGAGAACAGGACGATGAAGGATGAGAGGGTGGGAAGAAAGGGAAGAGGAAGAAGAGAACAGGACGTGCAGAGGATGAGTAGCAGTGTGTGAGGGGCTGGGAACCGGGCATGTGTGAACGACATTGTTGGTACACAGCCGGGCAGCGTGTACGAGAGGTCAGGCGCTGGAAAAGAAATCAAGTCAAGACAAGAGGAGAGGCAAAGGAGAATAAAAGGACGGGGCGTACCGGGGATTGGTCATGTCGTGTGAGGGGTTGGAAACTGGATCTGTGCAATCGAACATGTCAGAAACAGTTTGGCAGCATGTGGAAAAGGGAGGCGTCTGGCCGTCATGAACGTGAAGCACTTCCTGCAGTCCTGTCTCGTGCGAAAAAGAGTTTGTGTTTAAAACACACGATGCTGCAAAGGACATGAATATGAAAACCTTGGCCATTTTCATGATGCATCTCTTTCCCTTCCCTCTCTCTGTATAATGTGCAGACGCGCTCAACGCCAGCAATGCCCAGGCCGCAAATACATCATCTCCTCATCCTCATCCTTATCCTCACCCTCATCCTCACCATCATCCTCACCCTCCTCACCCTCGCCCTCACCCTCACCCTCACCCTCACCCTCATCCTCATCCTCATCCTCGCAATTTCACGACAAACGCAACCCCTTCACGACCAAACCAAACCCTCGTTACCTTCCTCGCCCCCGTCTCGGCCTGATAAAGTCAACGCCCATGGACGCGATAACGTGAGCTTGATAAAGAGGAAAAAAGAAGGACGAAAATAAAAAGACGCACCCGCACCCCTGCGGCGTCACCTCCCCAAAAAAGCAATCCCCCGCCACCCTCTCCACAATCTGGTCCTCCCTCACCGGCGTGAGGACCATGCCCGCGCTGGCGAGGGACGCGCTTGCAATGGCGCAGAGGAGGAGGACAAGTCGCATGTTTCTGATGATGGATGGTTGGACGCGGTTGTTTTTGCAAAGAAAAAAAAATTAAACAAACAAACAAACAAACAAATCCCTTGTCGTCGTCGTCGTCGTCGTCGTCGTCGTTGTTGCTTACAAGGGCCGTCAAGAGAAATCAACTTCTTGTGTGGAGTTGGTAACGTGGGCGATAAAGACTCGATCAGAATGTGATGGGTGGTGCAGATGCGGAGTGAGAAGATGGGTGGCTTTTGCGTCTTTCTTCTTATTCGATTTCTTTGCTCTGCTTTATTTTTCTCTTCTTCCCGCGACGCGGCTTGTCGCAGGGAAAAAGGGGCTGTCAAGTTGAGGTTTCAGATGTCGGAGGCGCCATGGGCCGAGCGTCAACATGTACATGCGTGGAGGTGGTGCCGACGCAGTTACGTAGGGACGTTCATACATACATACATACCAAGTACCTGGTACCTACCTACATACATACACACATACATACACACATACACACATACACATACATACACACATACACACATACACATACATACACACATACACACATACACATACATACACACATACACACATACACACATACACACATACACACATACACACATACACATACATACACACATACACACATACACATACATACACACATACACACATACACATACATACACACATACACACATACACACATACACATACATACACATACATACACACATACACACATACACATACATACACACATACACACATACCCACATGTAGAATCCAACGAGGGTCTGCGGGAAAATGCTGCGTGCGTTTTGGGTTTGTATGCGCTTGGTTTGGATCATGAGCTCATTACTTCCTAAATACTTACCAAGGTACTAGGTACCTACTCGGTAGTAGCTACGTACCAGGTACTCAAGGTACGTGTGCGTGTACACACAAGACACGCTCCCTCAGTCACCAACAGAAACCAAATAAGGACTCGACAAAATACATACACCCATAGGAGGAAACAGGTCACCCCACTCCCGTCCTACATGTTCATTGCTCGATTCTTCATCCCCACCAGACAATAGCATACAAGTGCAAACACTCCCAAACCACCCAACCCCCTTGCCACGACAAACACTGCCCTCCCAAAGACAAGACAACCACCTCCCGGCGTCTCACTCCCTCACATCCCACCACCGCCCATCATCACCCTCATCCTCCCCATCCTCATCAAGCCGGCACCGGAGCAGCCGCCTCCGTCCCCGACGCACCAATCCCGCCCTTGCCAGGAGGCAGAAACAGCGGCATGTACGTGACGCCAAGCGCCATGACTGACCATGTCAGCGTGTCCGCTGCTTTCATCTTGAAAAGAAAACAAAGAAAGGAAGAGGGGGAAGAAGAGACAAGGATGGAATGAAGTTGAGAATAAAAAGGAAAAACTAAGGAAAAGTAAAGAAAAAAAAGAAAGTTCAAAAAAAGAAAAAAGTTCAAAAAATATAAAAATAAAAAAGCAGGATAGCAAAGAGACGCTCAACGGAAAAAAAACATACCAGACATGAGCACCGAAAATATCCCCCCCGTAGACGCCTTCCTCCCCGCGTCCCGACTCTCCCCCAGCCAACTCTGCACCGTAAACACGACGGCAACCCTATGCACCGCCAGCAAACCATTAGCATTTCCCAGCACAGGTCGTACATGACGCCCAAGACGAGAACCTCAGAAACGCCACCCAAGACCAACGCCAAAAACCTCAGAGCCATGGCCCAACGAAAAACATACCACCCTATATATCGGTTCCGCGTAAACATAGCCGCCATCGGCAGCGTCGACGAAATCGTCGACGAGAATTCCGGCTTGTCGCTCGACGAGGCCGGTTCTTGGTAGGGGACGACTGGAGAGCGCAGAAGACGCAGACGGAGACGTAAACGTTAGCTGGTGTTGCGACGGACGGGGTGCATGCATGGTTTCAACGGATCGCCCAAGGAGCGCGTACTCAGGTCCGCTCGTCGCATGTCCTTGTTTGGCGCCATGGTTGTGTGATGGAGGATCTTGACTGTGCTCTTGGCTGTTGACTCTTGACTGTTGACTCTTGACCGTTGACTCTTGACTGTTGACTCTTGACTGTTGACTGTTGACTCTTGACTCTTGACCGTTGACTCTTGACCGTTGACTCTTGACCGTTGATAAGCCGACACCTGCTGCCTCGTTGATGGTTGCTCGACATCATGTCACGCAGAAAAGTTAACGCGGCATATGCACACCAAAGGTGGGTCTACCCTGGAGACCCTCGGATTGGAGACAGGACTCGTCTTCACGTCAACCCCAACACGGTCAACTTGATGTAGATTCACCGCAGGCGTGCTCCGAATCAGCAGTCATCCTTCAATAGCCAACGAGTTGAGTTTTCCACATCTTCTCATAGCTGGTTACAGTTACAGCGGCCGTGACCCCCCCCCCCCTGTCTTGATGCCTACTGATTTGTTCAAACCCATGCTTTTGCCAACCACACATCAAAACCCAAGACGCCTGATACAACACACACAGAACATTTCTATGGCACCCGGATAATCACTTTCCAGGCCAACGCGCCAGCTTCGCGAATCGCACACGCGAGGCAGCTTCGCTTCCTCCTGCTTATAATGGCATTCCATCCCCGCTGCGCACAAATGGCCCTCACCATGATTTCCATGTCAGAGCCGAATTGCATCTTTTGCGACTCCAGATGCATGCGAGCTGCCGCAGAAAAACTCCCCTTCCTATCGAGTATGGGCGACGAAGATGGTGTCATGATCCTCTCAAACGCTGGTGATTGCGGCTGCTCCGCAAAGCCCGTGATGCAGTCAATGACGAGCACCCGGTTCGATCCCGACTTTGCCAACGAGCTATCAACAAGAAACTCGGAAAGCGTCGTGCGCGGTTTCTGCACAAGTTCCGATATAGGCAGCACCGTGAATTCATAAAAGTTGTGAAGCGGGTGGCCTGATTGATTGAGTTGACCATCATCAGCTGGGAAGGCAAAACGAGGGGCGGGCTCAGACATACCGGTCCTGAAGCGATGCCTCGTCGTGCCGTTGCTCGTGACGTCTCCAGAACCATGAACAACGGGACTGGTGTGGGAGTTGACCACCCTCACTCTTTGTGAAGGCGCACAAGGATGTGCCGTGACAAAGTTCACATCATACGTGAGCGGAAAATCGTACTCTTCCTCCTTGCCTCCCCCGATGGATACAAAGAATTTCAGACGCGCCGGGTAAGAGATCAACTCTGGACATTTTGTACATGGCTCGACTGTCGGCGTCGGCACCATCTCGGACAGCGGCGTGGCCGTGACGGGCTCTGGCGTCGAATTGAGGTCAAGCGACAACAGTTCTGCGTACACCTTTGGCGGAGGCGTGGCGTATTTGTTCTCATGAGGAATGATAAAGTCTCTCGCCTGGACGGAGTTTTCTTTACCGTTTCCTAAAATGGACGACTCGCGTTCGACCTTTTTCTTGCCCCATAACCTGGCCTTTCTACCAAGTTGAGCCATGTCGTCTAGGGCACACATGTGAGTATGAGTCATTTTATTTCTTCTATACAAGAAGAAGAAGGAGAAGAAGGAGAAGAAGGAGGGAGAGGGGGGGCTCTTTGAGCGGCAATTTTGAATGATAAACTGGTTCAAACGTACCCGGGACGTCTTCCACCTCTATTGTGAGCCACCCGTGCTCGATACCCTCCGGCAAGACGTCGGTCGATATCCACCCCATGCAATCTGCCGCACCTTTACCTGCCGCAAGAACACGTCCAACAATACAGTTGCTGCTCCAAAAGCTCTTGCCCGAATACACAAAGCCTCCGGACAGATTGGCAAACGGACCAAGCTTCGCCATGGCCTCCGTGTCGTTTTCCAAAAGCGTCGCCATGAGATAATGATACAGCGAGTCGCCGGGAAGAACCAAACCGAAAACGTACGACTTCGTCAGCCATCCAGATTCATGTAATGCTGCCGCCAGTCTTCTGCGCTGAGCCTGCGCACGACCCTTGTGTTTTCCATGGTTGCACGTAATGTCCCATGCTCCGTAGTAGGATGACTGCAGCGACCTGATGGACAGAGAGCTTGTTCTCCGGCCAGGCGCCTCTTCAGCCGCCAAATGTGCACTTTCCGAGATTTTGGACTCGTATCTCTCTATTCCCGGCCACATCAATCGCTTGGCAAAATGGGTCAAGCCATCGACCTGCCGTTGACCATGTCGTCCCTTGATGGTGAAATGATAGGGCGGCACAGTGCTCTTTCTATGATATCTGTTCGTCGCCTTGCTCGCCAGCGTCGCAAGCCAGCTGCTGGCGCGTCGTGGTTGCGGCCCGCGTCGGACCGTCACCTCTTCTTCCTTGACAATCTCAATGTTGTCCAGCCAGCTTCGGGCCAGCAAGAGGGACCATTTGACCATCTGGGAGGCCCCGCGCTCAAAGTGTACGACATCAATGGGCCGGATGCCGCTGACACCATACTCTATACCTTCGGTGACGGCGTCTAACCGGATGAGTAGCTCCGTGGCAAGCAATATTTGCATCATTAGCCAGTATTTTTCCTCTGCGCGCTCCTTGGAGTCATCCGTGTCGTGAATGGCCGTGTCATCATCAAGTTCGTCACCCTCGTTTTCTCCCCATAGCACTTGACCCAGACGAATCCTCCACTCAACGCGCGAAAAATCGATCCAAACGTTGGCGACACCGAGGCATTTCAAAAGAGCGCGGATCTGGTTTCGCAGCCCATACTGGTCCGCCTGTTCGGTGACGGTACTGGTAGGCCGCATGAAGTTGTGAAACAGATCCTTGTAGGTATCTACCGAGGTTCTTGTTCTCAGGTCGTTATTCCGATAAATGTCGCCATTTCGCTGGAGCCGTTCCAAAAGCTGCGGCTCTGGAATCCGGCGCAGCATTCCGCTATGCGACACCATGTGAGTTCTAGCATCCACAATCACCTTGGCCTTTGTTCCCAGACTCTCAAACCCAAACTGTTCCTCTTCGAGCGAGTCTCCCGTGGGTAGCTCCAGAGCGGCTTGGTAGCCCATTGTGCCCTTCTCCAGACCCGACATGCTCATCATGTTGGGACGTTCCCGACATTTGACATGGAAGTGAGCCTTGTGTTTATCCAGTTCCTGTCTCTTGGCCGCAGCATCGTGCTCGGCATCCCTGGTAAGATGTGGCCACGCCGTCATGGCTCCCCAAGCTTTGTCGTGTATCTGAACATGGTCGGTCAAGTCTCTAATCTCCAGTTCCTCGTCAAAGAGAAAGGCTACGCTGGGGTGCGGTGCGCCGCAGAAGTGGCTCTCATTCCGGGCAAAGAATTGCGGTGCGCCAGAGAAGAGCTTCTCAATGTCACCCTCGCTCAAGGTGGGAGGCATCCTGTTGGTCAGTGTCACCGATGACTCTCAGCAAGAGCCATGGAAAAATTGGCTGTGCAAAAGGAACCGGCAGTCGTGGTCGCGCTTGAGATCAGAGGGGAGCCTTGGCAAAATACTCGACCAGTCAGAAGACCAGAGCTCCGTAACCGCCGGCCGTGGGGACGAGATGGAGTGACAGATTCGACGACACCAGCGGCGCTCTGGCCAAATACCAGCAACCGTTTTGAAACGGATGGCCAAAGGCGCCTGCTGTAGAACAAAAGTCGGAGGCCGGAGGGCAATATCTCGTCGATCTCGCAGGCTGGCTTGCACGGGCAGACAGGGGGAGGCGGCATCCACGGTCCGCACTGCGCAGTCACGAGTCTCGAGAGACAGGGACAAGAGAGACAGACCGAACTCGAGGCGTCCCGGGGAGGAAGAAGTGGTCCCTGGCTCCGCCGCCGTGGGAGCTCCAGTGGCGTGACTTTTTTCGTCGACGGGCTGATGGTGACGGGATGTGCGATGTGCGAAGCGTGACGCGGATGCAGACTCCAACACCAGGAACAGCACCTTGGACCACAGTTGTCTGCTAATAAATCTGCAACATGTCTCTGACGCGGGCAATGCGAAGTGGTCTCATGCTGGTCATGGGTCATGTGGACTCTTGGGTGGGCACCCAGCAGGTTGCTCGATCAGATGGCCCAGGCCAGGGCCTGGTCGGTGGTCCCCTACTGTTGCTTTCCCCGCAATCTGATGCCGGTTTGGGAAACTTGGTCACCGGCCATCGACGACGACACGCGTCGATCAATTTCAAACCGATGAAATGTCATCAATGGACCCAGAACGCGCACAGCATCGGGGCAATTCGAGGAGTGGATGGGCCAAGTGCACACATTTGAACGTTGTCAGCATTGCAATTTGCCACATCTCCCTGCATGTAGCTCGCTCAATTCGTCGTTTGCACTTGCCTCGCACACATTGAATCAACCCCAACACCCTTCCAAGACTACCTACCTTACTTAGGTACCCTACCTTGGGAAGTACCTGGTACTAGGTACGTAAGGTACCTCATTTTGGGGTATTTTACCCAACATCTACGAGTAGAGTCCCAGTACCGTTATGTGACGTACCGCCACGGCCCAACGTATTTCCCTCTTCACCCTTTTCAAATCAATCCCCACGCACAGCACAGAATAAGCAGTCTATTTCCATGCATGATCTGTTACGGAGTATACACAACCTCCGCAGATTATCATTCATCCCGTACGCCGTGCCGTTTCATTCCAATTCAAAGCCTCCCGCTAGAAATGCATCTTATATGTTCCAATAAGTAGCCGTACTTGCCCTCTGTATTTGCACCCGTCTTCCATGGATCTTTCAACTGCCAGAAAAAAAAGAAAAAAAGATGGAAAAGGACAGAAAGACAAAAATTGATTCCCACGCTATTCTCCCCCTTCATGCTGATGGTGTTTCGTGAAGTACGGCGAGGACGTATTTGGCATCTGGCACTATCACAATCTCCTGCTTTTTGGTACGTAATCGGAGCAGGCGCAACGCGTCCTGCGTCTTTCGTTAGCCAAAGAGACAAAAATGGTGTTGTAAAGATTTCCATTACCTCATTGTCCAGCTCCTGTACCAGTTGACCGGAAGTATTAACGTAGTTCCATATCAGAGCGGCGAAATCATCCACTCCTTGCGACTCGCTTGCTTCGGCCGCCGGTGCCTCGTTGGAAAATGAAGCCGCTGTTGCAGCACCACGGGTTTTCGACGTTCGTAACGCGGACAATTCACCGCTGGTCTTCAGGATGGCACCGCTCGCCCTATCGAGGATTATACTGGCTCGGACTCCCGGTTTCGTAGACAGGCGCCCGAGCTTCTCCTCGAGAGTATCATGGCCGCTGTTCTGTCCCGATATTAGTGCAGTGTTCGGTGAGGCCGCGTATCTGGGATCCAATTACCATGAGGGAGTCTGTCATCATGCGATCGATAAGGCAACTCGCCGCGAGACAATCGCCGCCGTAAGCGTCGATGGATGGCCAGAATCGCGAGGGGCAGTCTCTCTCAGCCGACATTTCAAGCTTGCGCCTGTGGGGACCTCCCCAACGTCCTTGGACAGTGACGCACCGCGTCGGATTTCTGCCTCCGTAGACCGCCAAATTTCCATGTCGCATCCCAAGAGATTGGGTCCACGTGCATGCGCATGGCAGATTTGTCGCCTTCCGCCGTTTCAACAACCAGTCGGGTTCAGTCAGTCACTGGTACAGACAACCGCAAACTAGTCACGAGCCGCAATCAAACGTAGCCCCAAGCCCTTCACAACGCTCCAAGATGGGTTCAAGCACGAAGAAGAAGAAGGAGAGGCAAAAAGACTTCCAGGTATGCAATTTCTCACTGTGTGTGGAAGAGCAATTTGAGCTAAGATACAGCCAAGAAACCGACGTACAAGGTCGGAAAACCAAAGCCCAAGGCGTCAAATTTTACGGATACGAGTTTCAAGTCAAAATGTATGAACAATGTGTCGTCATCATGCTCCAAATTGCCATCTTTACTCACCTTTTCTCAGCGATTGTCATGGGACACCAGTCCTTATCAACAGACGCGCCAGATCGTATTCAGCAGTTCAAACACAACCTGTCGTTAGCATCGTCTTCAAAATCAGATAAGCAGCGTCGAGAAGCTTTGGCATACCTGACGAGTCAACTGTCAACCAGTCCCCCAACCAATCCCGTAGGCACGGATGCGCTTCTCAAAAAACTGCTCCCCCTCGTCTCCGACAATTCTACACCTGTTCGAGCTCAACTGATGAAACTCCTTCGTGCGCTGCCCGAAAATGACATCAAGCATGGTACAGAGCACGCCTCAATGTACATTCGCGCAGGAATGACGCATTTGTCTGCTGATATCAGCAACGACTCCCTCGGGGTCATGGAGTGGCTTCTCGACGTCGCGGGATCCGAGCTGGTGCAATGCCCCGGCGGCTGGGTCAAGACATTGAACACCTTTTGTGCCATGTTGGGCTGGGCTGTCGCTTCTTCCAACGGCGGATGGACATCAGCTGCTCGAACATCAATGAAACCCAAAGATGCTCAAACCCTTGCAAGGCAAATGAATGCCTTGTCAAAGTTTCTCGAGGCTGGCTTGACAGACGAGTCGTCGCAAGAGGAAGTCGCTCCACAGTACTGGGAAATTCTGTACAGGATACCACGAACTCCCAACGCCTTTGATTATCTGAATCTGTCAGGCGCCCGTCGCAATGAAGAGGGGGAGATGTACTCGAATCAACAAGCCCGTCAGCATATTTTCCACAGAAAATTTCTCGACGCTGTGAGAAAAGGTCTGGACCAAGCCAAGAAGGAGGGTGGTGCCGCAGGACGTGCTGCTTCGTCCATGGAGCAAATACTAAAAGTCACCATGGCTGGTGTCGAGTGGTCTACTGCGCTGGATACACAAGACCTTCTTGACTTGTGGTGATTTTCTGCACCTGGCATTGGTCTTGCCGTTTACTGAGAAACCTCAAGGCATATCTCCTTCAATGCCACGGCTGTGGGTTCAAGCATAAAGAGCGCAGAAAGAAGCAACGCTGCAACTCAGCTGCAGCGCGGCTATGCTATCATTCGTCTAGCAAAGCCCGACGTGCGGGCGAAGTTTATGTCTATCATCTGCTCAGAAAAGTTCAGACCTTGCCACTGAGAGTAGATAGGTAGGTGGTGGCCATCTTTACTCCCCCAAGTGTCCGCATTGTGCTAGAAAGCAGCATTTCGGATCAGCAAGCGCTTGGGTTGATTCTGAAGACCTACAACAGTGTCACAACCCTTGCTGGTGATGCTGAGGAGTCATCTGAGATGGGTCCGTACTAGTCCTGATGGCTGCCGAATTTCTCGCATCATAGGCACAGGCTAAGCGTCGGATTCCGTCGTGTAAAATCAATCGGCCTCCGCTACTATGATCACCTTCAATGATACATATTATAAAAAAAAAAAAAAAAAAAAGACCTTAGTTCCTTGAACTTGGATGTCTAAGTATCCCCCCAGGGGCCCTGCCCGGGGCCGCCTACGGCGGCGGGGATATTGACGAAGCTGCTGCTAGAGATGTTGACGAAGGGATGATGACGAAGCTGTCCCCTCCCTCCTTTAGGTACTGTGACAGGAAATATCTACCCAAGTAAAGCGCTGTATATGTCACAGTATATTATAGGTACTTCTAGCTTCCATTCACCAATAGCCAAGAGAATGTTTCCCCAAGTAACTAATGAGAATTATTTATCAGAAAGTCTTTATAGGACAGGCTTACTTTAACAAAGGTAAAACACGGAGCTGCGCTTCTCTTGCTTGCCTGCTCTCGCGCACGATGTTTCCGCTCCATTAGGCAACGTAGCTTTGCGCGATAAGGCGGCGGCTCGCCCTCGTTCAGCAATGAATAAATGGCCGTTTTCTTCAACATTCGTTTTCCTCTGCTTGAAAGGACACTTGCAGCGAGTATTTTAAAATAAATCATTGAAAAGAGAAAAAGAAAAAGAAACGGTTGATTCTCAAGAAACCGATCATGTCACAGCTGCGAAGCAAGTGCTGGCGGTCTGTTAAGCTCGCAGCTGTTCCAGCTGGCGGCGAGCGAGCTGTCAGTGTTGCCATTCTACTTTGTTTTTAACCGAATTGTTTATTTTTCCATCTTCTTCCATCTTCTTCACCTTTCTTTCTAATTTCCTCTTCCATCTATTGCACTCTTCTGTCCACTGCATTCGTCCTCTCTTCGCGCTTCCATCTATTGCACTCTTCTATCCACTGTATTCCTCCTCTCTTCACCCTTCCATCCACTAAAATCTTTCTCTCTTCACTCTTCTATTTCTCTTGCTTTTCTGCCTAGGATTAGCATCACACATTTTTGTCATGGAAACAACCCAGGCAAACCCGGCTGAACCGACTCCCTGGGTCGAATCCCAGAAGACTGATTACACTGCCCTCTCACTTGGGGAAGACCGCCAGCAGTTTGATGGCCAGGCAAAGATATACCAGTGGGACGAAGACTTTGGAGACGTTGGTCCCAGGTTTGCGGAGCTTGAGCTGGAACTTTTCGGTGATCCTGAAACTCGCCATGAACGGGCAGGACTGGACTTTTCCAAGTAGGCCGCTTAATCCCAGCTACTGCTTATAACCAAGGAGGCAACTGACAAGAAGAAAAAAAAACCAGAATCGACGAAATTGAGGTTCAGCAAGAGGGCCCAAACAGAATTCAGCCTATTCGTTATTTTCGAGATGCTGGTCTTCATCCTGTCATGCTTGAAAATGTGAAGCTCATGGGTTACGATTGCCCGACTCCCATCCAGAAATACACCATTCCATCGATGCTGCAGGGGCATGATGTTATCGGTATTGCGCAGACCGGTATGTACAAAGTTTTCACTTTTCGCTGAACTGCTACGTCTGATACTAACCTCCTGCTACACCAAGGGTCGGGCAAAACCGCTGCTTATCTGATTCCCATTCTCAGCAGATTAATGGGAAAAGCCAAAAAGCTAGCTGCGCCGCGTCCCAACCCGGCCACGTTCCGTGAAGGTATCGACCAAGTGACGGCTGAGCCTTTGGTTCTCGTGGTCGCACCAACTCGCGAGTTGGCCGTCCAAATCTTCAACGAAGCCCGCAAATTCTGCTACCGCACCATGCTTCGTCCTTGCGTCGTTTACGGCGGTTTACCAGTGAAGGAGCAAATCAGTCTCCTAAATCGGGGCTGCGATGTTCTGGTCGGTACTCCTGGGCGTCTCGTTGACTTCATCTCCCGACCTAATGTCTTGACCCTTCGACGTCTCAAGTACATTGTGATTGATGAAGCTGACGAGATGCTCGAGGCCGACTGGGAGGAAGAACTGCGGCAAATTTTGACAGGCGGAGGTAAGTAGTCTTCGTTTTTCATGCTTCGATGGTTGAATAAAAGCTGACGGGAATATTACAGAGCAGGACGAAGGGAACATCAAGTACGGCCTGTTCTCCGCAACTTTTCCCAAGGCTGCTCGTGAGCTAGCCAAGGAACACTTGTCCGCGGCTCACGTCCGCTTTCGAGTGGGCAGAGCTGGAAGCACTACCGCGAACATAAAACAAACAATCATCCAGGCCGAGCGCGAAGAGAAGCGTGATATTCTCCTGGGGCTTCTCAATCAGATGACCGGAGTCAGGACCATACTTTTTGCCAATAGTCGCCGCGAGGTTGACAATTTGGATGACTTCCTGTACAATATTGGTCTTCCAGTCACCTCAATCCACGCTGATCGGACCCAGAAAGAGCGCGAGGCCGCGTTGCGTGCTTTTCGGTCTGGCAATGCTCCTATCTTGATTGCCACCGGAGTCACGGCTCGCGGTATTGATGTTCGGAATGTGAAGCATGTCATCAATTATGACCTGCCATCTATGGAGCATGGTGGCATTGAGGAATACACCCACCGGATTGGTAAGACAAGGTTTTCTACTTTCATTGACTATGATGTTGATAAATTGACATAGGTCGAACTGGACGCATTGGACACCGCGGCGTTGCCACATCGCTCTTTAGTCCCACTCATGACGACGGCATAGCCAGTGTTCTCACAAGAACGCTTCTGGAGACGGGACAAGAGATTCCCGATTTCCTACAAATGTACGTGCCGGAGGGCGACGCTGCCAGGAAGCCCAAGTTCGAAACAGAATCGGATTTTGATCCGGAAGAGGCGCAAGGGGCACCCGTTTCGAGCACCGAAAACGAAACTTTCGAGGGCAACAATGGCTGGGGTAGCACTGGCGGAGAAGAAAAAACTGCGCCTACCTCTGGCTGGGGTCAGTCTGATGATGGCCCCGCGACCAATGGATGGGGCAGCTCTGCTCCCGCGGCGGTTGAAGCTGGCTGGTAAGCACTGGCATAGTTTGGAATCTGTTTACGAGTTTGCAAGCACGTGGTTGATGGGGTTTATTTGGTACTTTGCGTCAAGGGATATGCCACGAAGACAAAATGAATAGTGGATGCTTTTCACGGCATGGAAATGAGAATAGCACACAGGAAAGAAGAAAGGCAGAATTGATGATGTTTCCTGATGTGTTGAAGGGAATGGTGAAATGCCAACATGACAGACGTAGAGGTGGGTGAGAGGTGCAACTTTGAGGGCTGCGATTTGCTGCTCGTCAAGACTGCATACATGATCCTTTGCACAGCGAACAGAGTGGCAAGAAGAGCATCACATAAAATGCTATATTATGCGTTGTTAAGCAAGAGGCTGGATAGCATAGCAAACGGGAGGAAGGAATCAAGTCGCCCGTTGTACGATATTCTCCGTCCCCTGAATGAAGACGCCAAAGATTACGAGCCATTAGAGAGAGAATCAGGTCATCGCATCCGTCGTCCCGCGCGGCCAAAAAAAAAACAAAAAAACACGCGGAATCGTCCACGCGCGTCCACTGGTCGAATAGCAAAAGGAAAGAAGAAAGGGTCAAAGCGCTCGCTCACTCATACCCCATTATTTTGGCCAAACGCCTCACCTTGGTCCGCACCCCGCCATGGCCAAATGCAATCAGGCCCTGCACAGAGGTCCAGCCCCGGTCCTGACTCGCGATAGGGTACCGCAGCGGAGCGGGGACAAGCGTCCGGATGCCTGCGCGAGGATGTCGTCGGGGGGGGGGGGGGGGAGGACGGCGCGCCGCCGCACCACGCGGCACACCCCGGCCGTGTGTGGTGGTCCATGATGTGCCGCCCGCGCGCCGCTCGCCCAACGACGTGGTGGCCCATGTCTTGTGCGCCTTGGCCGCCGAGGCGACGGCCCGTTCGGTGGCCACGAGCGGGGCCGCGTCGACGAAAGCCCGGGAACTGGCCCGTGGCGGGTGGTGCGCAGCAGCGGATGTCGGTGCTTTCGTCGACCTCGACGGTGGATGCCGGCTCGGGGACGGACGGCGACGGGACGGCACACCTCTTTGGTCGGGCAGCGGCGTTGCGCACGAGCAACGTGGTGAGCGGGGCGGCGGTCACGGAGAAGACCTGTAAGGGACTGTAAGGGAGATGTCTGGTCTGTCTCGTATTGCATCTCCTGCGTGGTTCGTCACGGTAGCAAAGGGCGAGGCAAATTGCGTGACTCACGACATGTCCCACTGCCGGGCGGGCTACGTACTCGCCCACATGCGCCATGGCGGCAAGAGTTTGGCCCGGCGGGGGTACGTTTACAGAGAGGCTGCGAATAAGAAGCCTTTTCTTTCTCTTCTTTCTCTTCTCTTCTCTTCTTTTTTTTTTTTTTTTTGTTCAAAGTCCTCGACATTGGCCAAGGTGCGAAAAGAAAGCTGAGGGGAGATTTTGTGCAAAGCGGAGAGAAAACGAAATGTGGCGCATATGGGGCTGGTACCAAGCGCGGAACGGGCAGCTCTGGCCCGTGCGCCGGTGCGCGTTGGCGCGGGTGGAAAACGGCCGAGGCCTGACCAATGACGACGTTGCGCATCTCGAAACTCGGATACCAGCTACCCGCGTACGTACTATCCATAGAAAAGAGCGGAAAGACCGCGGCAGAGCTCTATCTTCTCTCTCTTCTCTTGTTTTGATTCCACAACGGAGACGATAAAGCAAGGCATGGAGAGTGAAAAAAAGGCGCAGCACCATCCCCACATGCAACTTCCTCTTGGCGCTGATCCGGTTTTCAAGTCTGCCCGCGCGCCGCTCTCTCCCTGTACATGTGTGTGGATGTATGCATCGGCGTATGCATGCCGCATTTGCCTCGGGACCAAAGCATAGACATGTACGTCATCCTTCATCCTTCATCTTGGCTGGACGTACTCCAGGAAACCAAAAAAAAAAAAAAAAAAAAAAAAACAAACCCACACACCCGACAGGAGCAACCCCCTACCAGCAGTCGCCGGAGCCGGGTCCAAGCTGGCACACGGCCGGTTTGCCGCCGCACGAGTAACAGCCCAATCTTCCGACGCATTGGCAGGCATAAGGAACGCAGCTGTGTTTGTACTCGTAGCAATGGCGGCACCTGCATCGAGGCTCCAAGCCGCGCAGAGCCAGGAGAGTCTGGCGCGAGGGGTCGGGGAAAAGAAGGGGAGGAGGAAGGAAGAGGCAGGGGAGTTAGCTGGTGCGGGACTATACAAGACGAGATTCTGGTGGGTGCGCAGGGGGGGCCCTTGCCTACATGTTTTGCTGTTGTGTATGAATACGTCCCGTCATGGACGGTCTCGAGTTGGCTGGCCTTGACGGGCTCGGGCGAGGCCGAGACGGAGGGGCCGAGGGGGAGGAGAGAAACGAGGGAGGGGGGGGAGCTTCATTTTCTTTTACCTTCTTCTTCTTCTTCTTTTTGTCTTGGCTGTGCTTTGTTTTTGTTTTGTTGTTGTTGTTGCTGTTGTTGCTGTTGTTGCTGTTGTTGCTGTTGTTGCTGTTGTTGCTGTTGTTGCTGTTGTTGCTGTTGTTGCTGTTGTTGCTGTTGTTGCTGTTGTTGCTGTTGTTGCTGTTGTTGTTGTTGTTGTTGTTGTTCTAAAGAGACAAGGGCACGAAAAAGAAGACGAGGAAGAGAAAAAGAAGAAGAAGAAGTAAATAACAGTATCTGTTGCTTGTCGTACCCGCCGAGTGGAATACTTTTCCGCAGGAATACGTGCTTCTCAGTAAAAGACCATGGCGCCAGAGACAGGCTTTATAGAATTTCTTCCTTCCCTCCTTCCTTCCTTCTTTCCTCCCTTCTTCTTTTTTTTTTTTTTGGTTCTCGCCTTTCCCTTTTTTTTTTTTTTTCTTGTTCGAAAAAGAAGAGATACATGTATTCCTCACCCCCAGTCAAGTCATGAGACCGACCCTCTTCCCGCGACACTGCGCACAGTCACAATCCCCCCCGAACGGTCGAGGATTCACGGTAGCAGATAACAGCGCACCCGACTAGGGATGTGCATCCCCGTCTGACCCTGCCTGTATGGCCAAACGGCCTTGCGGCTGACACAAACCATGATCAAGACGAGTGCCGATGGAAAAGGACGGGCCAACATAAATGCCTCTCTTTTCCATACAGCACGGCGGGGGACCGCGAAAGCCGATTCCCGAGGAGACACACCCTCGCAAAGCGTCATGGCAGCCAGCCAATCACGACGTACACGATCTGGTGGCATCCATGCATGTGGCGAAACGGCCGGAGCGGCACACAGACCTGCCGGCCGGGGGGGGGGGGATCGGACATGAAGCGCCACACCACCCTCATGACGGCGGCAGGTCTGGGGGGGGATCGGACATGAAGCGCCACAAACAACAGACCTGCCGCCGTCATGAGGGTGGGGGGAAATCGGACCTGAAGCGCCACAAACAACAGACCTGCCGCCGTCATGAGGGTGGGGGGAAATCGGACCTGAAGCGCCACAACAGACCTGCCGCCGTCATGAGGGTGGAGGGTGGGGGGGGGGATCGGACATGAAGCGCCACGAGGACGGGTAGGGGGAGGGGGGGCGCTCGAGGCGCACCAATCAGCGTGGGTGGGTGGAAGAAGCCTCCCACCCCCGCTTCTAAGCGCAAGAGCCGCACGCCCCCACCACCACTACGCTCGTGGGGGGGGAGGCCGTCACGGACAAAAGGCGATCAACTCAAGGCCGTCACGGACAAAAGGCGATCAACTCAAGGCCGTCACGGACAAAAGGCGATCAACTCGAGGCCGTCACGGACAAAAGGCGATCAACTTGAAACAACAGCCTGGCTCCTCCCCATCCATGTGAGGAGGTGACGCAGCGATGGAGGCGAGGCGGGTGTGGAAAGGGGGCGAGGACGGAAACGTCGTGCGCTTCCGGCACGGCCACAGACGAGGGAGCAATGTATGGCAGGCACCTTGGCCGTTTGACCGTGGGCTTGACACGTGCGCGCTTCGTTCAAGGTCAGATGCCGCATGATGAGATGGATGACTACATGTACACGGTCATGCCCTTGACATGATGAGATGGATGACTACATGTACACGGTCATCTCCCAAGGCACACAGGTAACCGGGGTCCGTTTCGGATGTACCTACGGATCCACGCAGCCGTCTTGTGCTTCTACACACACACACACACACACACACACACACACATCTACTTCCTGGCGACCTGTCAAGATCCCATCTTCCCACGCGATCAACATCAATCCTGCCAACCTCCCCATCACGTACGCCCCATCACGTACGCTTACACAACATGCGCCATGCGCTGTCCAGGCAACCTCATGGCCGGTGCACACCACTCGCGGGAAATAGGCCGCGACACGGAGAATGCGCCCCCGCTCAGCAGAGCACCTACCATACACCAGCCCCCCCATTCCACCCATATGAAAAACTCTTGCTCCATGATCCAACCCAGCCTTCCATACCACCCTGCGTCACCATCCCATGGTTACTTTCTCTCAGGACCACCCCTCAAAGACACACACGAACATATTGCAACCGCCTGCGTCCTCTTCTTTTCCCTCCCTGTCCCCGTCCCCATCCATCATCCGCATCTTGCATCAATCAACCCCCGGCAACGGCAACATGGCACGCAACGTCCGAGGATAGGAACACATCGACCAAGAAACATTCATTGTGCCTTCGCCCGCGTGGCATACCCGTCACCCATCCCGTTGCCGTTCAGACGCCGCCATCCTCCAGAGGTGCAATCCTCCTCGCTGGAACGCATGTCCCGACACTTGTACAGTACTATTCCTCTCTCATCTCCAAAAAAAAAAAAAAAATTCAGAAGAAAATCTATACAATAAAAAATAAAGAGAGCAAAACCCAAAAAAAGAAGAGAGAGAGAGAGAGAGAAAAAGGTCGGGGGAAATCACCCGTAAACACCCCCGATTATCCCAAGACCCGCCGCATCCATCATCACATGACCTCTTCTCCTAAAATAACACCCTCCGCCCAAGTCGCCATGGAAAGAAAAAAAAGCCGGCGGGCGAACAAGATGCGCACATCTGCACAAATGATGAAGCCATAGCTCTTCTCTTCCTTCTTCTTTTTTTGTTTTTCTTCCTTCTCGATTTTTTCACCATTGCAGCACAGTACGCTCAACCTGCCATCTCTTCTGCCGAGCAATCGCCGAGTGCACAAACAAAGCGGCACCATATGAAAGAAGCCAAACCGTCAAGTGAGAAGAACAAAAAATAATCAAATCGACGTGTCATGCTCCGCTCGGAAAACGCCATGCAAGGGGATAACCATGTTCCACACAGAGTGCGAAAAGAAGAAAAGTTTCCATCAGATATAGTTGGGTGGAAAGAAGATAGAAGATGAATGGTCGCGTGTACACGTAGTCTGTCTCGGATGGACGGTAGAATACCCGAGGAGGAGGCGGTCATGTGTGCGGGGCATAATTTGACGCACGGCAGGATTCCACGCATCGCAGGATTCATGGACGGCAAAGGCGAAACAATCCAACATTGTCGCTGCGGGCTCTCGCGTTTTGCACAATGCACATCTCAGAGCCTTCTGGAACCGCCTAGGCCGAATCCATCCGATCTCTAGACATCGGCACTCTTGCTCAGGGACAGTCCTCGAAGTCGTGATCTGATCCGGCCGCTAGGCTGCCCGGGTGAGTGACTCGACTCGATGCGTGAAAGTCGCGCCGCCGACGTGAAATTGTTGCTGGCCTCGAAGCTTGGTCGGACCCGATCCATTGATGCGCGCATGCGATCATACGACGGCCTGGCGCGGTCTATGGAGGGACGGCCGTGCATCGCCATGTCCAAGGACGGGCGGTGAGCAGTGAAATCGGTCGAATCACTGCCATTTTTCGTCCGGTAGTGCATCGGCGCCCGAGTATCCGTCGACGGCGGGTAAATTGGTCGAAGGTCTTCGTCCACACTGCCGTACGCCGTGTGCCTTGCTCGCTTCGGGCTCTCCAATATCGACTTCTTGCTAGACGCCTTGTCGCTGGCGCCGTCGCGTGCGCCGTCCTCGCCGGGGTGGGCAAAATTGCCCATGCGCTCCTGTTCTCGGATAATGTCGACGTCATACGGCAAGTACACCTTCTGTAAAGCCTTGATGGCGAATCGAGGAAACAAGCAAATGACGGGAACGATGCAGAAGACGGCCCAGAACGTCGCCTCTCCGTACACCTGGGCCGCGGTGTGGAAAAAGAAGCCCGATGAAGTAAAAGACGTGTAGACGCCGGTCCAGAAGAAGATGAAGACGTCGCTGATGACGACAATGAGAAGAATGAGCCAATCCCATCGATACGTATTCATCAGAATATACCCGTTGATGGCCAGGATGGCAGGATGAGCAACATAGGCACCAAATCGCAGTCTGTCCTCGAGACCGAGTCCGCTGAAAGTTACAGATCTACCGCGGCTGAACAACAAGTAGGGGATGAAGAAGACCATGACAGACTGGTAGACGCCGTCGACCATGTAAAGCCTGTGAAGAGAGGAAAAGTTAATGACGCATGCTGAGCCGTGGTGCACCAAAACGGTCGCCGCCTGCCAAGTGATGCAAAAACATGCTTGGGATGCCAACGTACCAAAATTTTGTCTGTGTCCATTCCAGTCGCTCGATACCGCGTCGGTACAGCTCGGGTACAGCAAGAGAGACCGTGTCGGAAACGTCTTGATCGAGAACACCCATGATGGCCACCGGCAGCGAGGTGAAGAACAAGTTGAACATGAGGATATAGGTGTAGTCAAAGAGGTACGTCATGTCAAAGTCGCAAAAGATTTCATACCAGAAAATGGCAAACGTCCAGACCATGTTCTTGTAGAAGAAGTTGCTGATGCTTTCTGCAAGTCTTCGGTAAGACCATCGGCCATGCACGAGCATCAATCTCTGAAGAAAGCGGAACTGGGCAACGGCATAATCAGACGACATGGCAGCTTGTCGACCTTCCAGGCCTGCAATGCCCACGCCCACATCAGCCTCCTGAATCATGGCCACATCATTGGCGCCGTCCCCGATGGAGAGCGTCATAACGTCCAGTCCATTCTTCACCATGGCAACAACAGCCGCCTTTTGCGCCGGACTGACACGGCAGCACAGGACGGATCTGCACTGCTTGCACAGCAGCAGGGCCTTTTGCTTCAACGAGTCATTGAGGGCCCAGCGAAGAGTGAAGCCGTCAATGACGATGCCATGAGTTGGGCCAGGCGGCTCGTGGCTCTTCTTGGCCTCTGCGAGGTCCTTGTCACCGCCCGTCAGTCCAAACGACTGCAGGTGTTGGTCCAGTTGGCTCTCGACACGGGCTATAAAGACTTCGTCCGGCGTCTCTCCGCTCTCGTCCTCGTCCACTTTTAGGTGAATCAACTCCATATCGTTGTTGAGCAGGTTGCACGAGAAGCCAATGTTGATGGCCGTCTCCACTTTGTCGCCAGTCAAGACCCAGAGCTTGATGCCGGCCTTGGCGAGGAGCGCAATCGTATCGGGCACGCCATCTTGCAGTCGATCCTCAATGGCAGTGCCGCCGAGGAGATGGAGATCTTGTTCGATGAGGTCAGCCACACTCTCGAGCTTCTCTTCGCGCTGATCCAGCGCTGATGCTGCGGCATCATGCTCCTTCTTCCATTGGCGGTATTGTCCTTCGCTTAGCTCCTTTTGTGCAATGCAAAGCGTACGTAGACCTTCGCGGGCAAACATCTCCAAGTGTTCCGCCGTCTCGCGTCTGAGCTGCTGCTGCTCACCACGCTTCAATCGAGAATAAATGACAGAATCCGCGCCTTTGCAGAACAAGAGGATACGGCCGTCTGGCATGCGAACAATGGAGCTCATTCGCTTTCGACTGGAATTGAATTCAATCGTGTTCAGAATGGGGTAGTGACGCTCCTCACCCATGACGTTCAGGTTGACGCCGTTCCCAGAGTGGCCCAGCACGGTGAAGCCCATATCGCGTGCAGTCGCAACCAAGGCCTCCTCATCCGGGGACTGCGCCTTGAATGTCATCTTGGGAGGGTCGCCGGGAATCTTTTCGGCAATGACGGTATGGCAAAGGGCAAGGGCCAACATGAATCCCTCAATGGCAGACTGCTGTCCTCGACCATGCTCCCCAGCCAGATCCGAGACAAAGTCAGGTGCGACAAAGGTCATTGCGTCGTCGTGAAGATATGGGTTATTGTGAATTCGGCGCAAGCCCGCGAGAGAACGCACTTTTGCTTCGGCAATTTCAGCATGGATTCGGGCGGATACCTTCTCCACGTCGATGCCCATTCTCTTCTGCATGCCGGCCTGGGCCTCCGTGTACGCCTCGCCGTAGGGCTGTCCGTTGATTGTGGCCTTCTTGAACTCCATGACGTTTTGCGTCAGAGTCCCCGTCTTGTCGGAGAAGATGTATTCAATCTGTCCCACGTCGTCCGAGATGTTCCACGACTTGGGAATACAGGGCTGATCGATGGGCTCGTAGTACATTTTGACGTCGTTGAAGATGGAAATGGCCTGCAGCGTTCGCACGATCTCCAGGGTAATGTAGAGAGATATGGGAATCAAATTCTGGAACAGGATGATGGCGGCCCAAAAAGTGATGAAGCCACTGACGGGGGCGGTCCCTCCAATGGACTCGAATTCAAAGAAATGGAGCGATGCATCCGTTTTCGCCCAGATGACGCCGTTGACGATGGCGGCGATGAGACACATGATGAGTAGAATGCCAAAGTTGCATATCACGTTAAAATTCATTTCCCTCGCGATTCTGGCCCGCTTGCTGGGGGTGATGCCCGCATTCATCATGATGCGCGTATCGTGGCCAGTAAAGACAACGACGCCCAGAATCCATTCCGTGTTTCGCAAATGACAGCCACGAAGCAGGAGATTGTCAATGGTGATGGGCTCAGTCATCTCCGCAGGGTCACCGTCCGGGAAGCCGGGGACAGCCTGCTTCCAGTGAATAGCCCCATTGAATTTGTAAAGATTCGGATGAGGCGCTTCGCTCTCGATCCGGAATTCGGCTCGCTCACAATCACGGGCGTGTTTCAGAGGACGGCCACAACGAAGGGCCTGCCGAACTTTGAGATTCGTCTCTCCATCCAGGTTCTTGGTTTCCACGTAGCAGGCGCCATCGGGATCCGATGTGGACAAGATGATGACGTCGGCAGGCAGTTCATCATCATTGTAGATTCGTACAAAATCTCCCACCTGGAGATCCTTCCAAGTATCCTTTTTGAAACGAGCACCTTGGACGGGTCTCGTAAAATTGATCAAGTCGGGCTTCATGTCCTGAAGCGCCGCCGCCCGCCTGGCATCCTCGGCTTCCTCGTCGGGAAATCGAATTTCCGGAATACCATTTGCAGACGTCGGGGAAGACACCGGCGTCATTTGAATTTCCTCACGTGGGCTGATGAACGACTCTCGGTTGCCAAACGGAGAGGCCAGGGATTCGCGAATCGATCGTCTGGTTCTAACTGTTTCAATCGAGGGCCGACCCTCCTCTTCCTGTTCAAGACGCAATTTGTGCTGTTTGCGCTCGGCTCGACGTTTTCTCGCCTTTTTAGACCAGAGGCTCTCGATGGCATGCCAAATGCCACCAAAAAATCGGGTATTGGCCTTTTTGAACCTTCTCCAAGAAGAAACATTGTCCTCTTGGACGTTGACATTGTTCCAATTCTGCAGCTTGTGGACGGGAGCGTTGTTGAGCTCCATGTCGAGAATGGTTCTTCTATAGTCTTCTACGGCATCTTTGGCCGCGGTGACGACAATGATGACAATTAGAGGA
The DNA here is from genome assembly GCA_000222935.2 of Aciculosporium take MAFF-241224. Taxonomy (NCBI): domain Eukaryota; kingdom Fungi; phylum Ascomycota; class Sordariomycetes; order Hypocreales; family Clavicipitaceae; genus Aciculosporium; species Aciculosporium take. The sequence goes on from AFQZ01000090.1 coordinate 66,509, forward strand.
ACGGCATTGAGGCCAGGATTGACTCCGCCGAAGATGGGGAAGAACTACAGGCAAGAGAATGGTTATATGTCTGCAGCCCCTAGCAAATGGTGGAAGAGACAATTGCAACGAGGACTCACTACTAAAATCACCAAGAACAAGAAGAAGATGTTGGCCACGTTGTGGAATTGGAACCATAGGTTCTTGGGGACAAAAGACAGCGGGGTGTATTTCGCCGTTCGAATCTTGTTTCGAGGAAACGTGTGTATAGGATTCCCGTCCTCGAGAAGTTCGTCGGGCAGAGGTAGATTAAAGTATAGCAGTCGGGTTGTGCCCTCGTCGCCGGACTCGTCTTCTCGACCCTCATTCCCGTTGGCCCCGTCGCCCCCGATATGTGACTCTGGCGACGCACCGTTTGCATCGGGTCCGGCCGGATCCTTTTCGGATTGTGTTCGTCTGTGCTGCATACGGTTGAGGAGAGACAGCCGCTTGTTGTCGCTGCTCTTGACCGTCATCTTGCGAGTCGCCCATCTCGCCCGTTGTGTGGGAACCTTTAATAACTTGGGATCAGGGCCAGGATCCGGGCTTGTAGAGGGGCTCATGACGAGGACGAGGTTGCGGGCAAACGCCCGTTCAGCGCGAGTAGTCCAGCCAGGATGCGGATCGTGGGGGACGCAAGAGAAGGAGGTGGCGTGCCAAGACAGGAGCAGGAGGAGAAGACCGGGCGTGGTTGAGGCCGATCCAGGGCAATCGCTGATGCTGGCGGTGCTGGGGCTGTGGGCTCGCGCAAGCACGCAGACGAGAGAGGGAACCTTGGCAGATTTGAATGTTGGAGGCAGAAACTGGCGTCGTGATGGGGCAAGCCGAGTGAAGAGCAAAAGAGTCGGGTCGGTGCAGGATACGATGTTGACGACGGCGGGCAACGGAAGCAGAGGAAAAGTTCAGCGTTGTCGTCTGGTCGGGTCAGTGCTACAGTCCGGTCGGGGAAATCAATCCACAGCGGGCTAGACAAGTTCTGAACTCGCTCGCCAGCGGCGCCAGGTAACCGGAGTTTACGGCCACTCAGAGGGGCCCGGGTTGGCTGGGAATATTGACATGCGTGGGCTGCGTGGGCTGCGTGGGCTGCGTGGGGCGAACCATCCAATCCAACCTGAACCCATCCAATCCAACCTGAACCATCCAATCCAACCTGAACCATCCAATCCAACCTGAATCATCCAATCCACACCCAGACTAATCCATGCATCCATCTGTGGATAGCCATTTGACCAGACGCTCGCTACGCTACGCTATATACAGAGAGCAGCAGAACGGCTGACGGCTCAGCGCCCAGCCCTGCCCTGCGCTGCCCTGCCGCCCCTGCGTGGGCAACGACCGTCGACGGGTGCGGTCGGCCATGGTGAGGCAGTTGGACGGACACCTTCAAGATGGTCATGACGACCTCGCAAACAGGACATTCGCATGCGTGTTTGGTACTACCAGATGGCGACCCCGAATCATTCATGCTCGCTCGGGCGTCGCATGGCGCCTCCAGCCCGAAGCGGATCCTCGCACGCTTGCACGCAAGACTCTACTCGGTTCTCCTCACCCGAGCCATCCGTCCACAAAGTCTGCAAGACGATGGCCGAGTCTACAGAGAAGTTAGTTACCAAGATCAAACAAGGGCGGCGCCCGTCCAACGTTGCTGCTCTATCACGAATCACGATGGAGCCGATTCCCCCATCTCGAAGGCTGGTGACCCCACAAATGACGCATACCGACCGAACTAAACGGATGCAGCTGTTGCGGCTTGCGGCTTGCGCCTTCAACTGGCATTCCGTCTTGCCCGTCACAGGTAGTCCACAGGTAGTCCACAGGTAGTCCACAGGTAGTCCACAGGTAGTCAATAGACTCAGGAGTCCCTTCTCATCACCTTCGCCAGCCCTCGACGCGCCTTACTCGCGTCGGCGTGCCGGGAAGACGTCGCCCATTCGCTTGGCCACGATTTTCGGCCAGTCTTGTCAACCGGGCAGGGGGCCGACCCACTAGCCTGCGCGGCAAATCTGGCATGCCAAACGTTGCTCGATGAATGGAGAAGCCCGAGGTGCAAAGAAACGTAAGCCATGATACGATGTGATTGGTTTATTCCCATGTGCCCGCCAGGCTGTATGCTCTGCTAGACGAACTGGATTGAAGACGAAAGGGTCGTGCTTTGGGCCAATATGGAAGGGGCGACCAGCCAGCAGCACCAGTTTGACTTTTATCCATGACATAATCTCCGTCATCTTCATCGTCATCTTCATCGTCATCTTCATCGTCATCTTCATCGTCATCTTCATCGTCATCCACATCGTCATCGTCATCCACATCGTCATCGTCATCCACATGGTTCTCGCGCTGCCTGCTGGGCAAAGCCTGTGTGAATCTCCGCGGCCAAAAGTCGCCAACTTGAACCGTTACCGTTTCGCGACAAGCGTCCCAATCGGATTGCGGCGTGCAGGCGTGCAAGTTTTGCAGCCACAGTGTCGTTCCAGATCAAACACATCTTCAATGCCTCCCAACGGCTAAATCTAACCGGCCTTGAACTATCGCAATACCAGATGCATCTGTCTGCATCGGTGGCCGTGGCCGGCATTTGGCTGCTACCCAACGTCACCACGAATGTCCTTCCCAGGGCAGCCCAAGTATGAAACGGACCCTGATTGGCCAGGACGCGCCCACCAACCATTTTGCCGCTGAGACACGTGCTGACTTTAGTCACCTGCACAAGATGCAAGGTGCAAGGTGCAACCGAGTCACCAACCTGGATACAGTTCATCAGATACCAGAGCCCGGCTGGTCCAGTCGGTCCAGTCGCAGCCACGCCTTTCTGTTCTTGACTTGTCGCGTTGCCAAACCGCAGCATGACGCCCAAGCGCAAACCGGGCAGGAACAGCAAGGCAAACCGCAAAAATGCATCAGGAGACATCTTAAGCTTCTTCAAACCCGTTGCATGCTCACCCCCCAAACCAGAAATACCAACTTCGGACGGTTCACCACCAGCAGTCAACTCTTCATCTCCATCTCTTCCGCCTCCGTCTCCGCCTCCTCCTCCTCCGCCGCCGGCCATACCCAGCGCCCCGAGCACCCCGACGAGACCTCCCAGGACGGAAATTAGAGCATCTGACGACGAAGGCAGCGATGGCCATCACTCAGACGACTCGCTCGAGCATCTCTCATGTCTCCTAGGTCACTCTAAGAAAGCCGCTCCCGTGCATCACAAGTCTCCTCACAATCCTTTCACCACACCAAGGGCGAAAAGAACCGCGCTCGAGTTTCACTCGTCACCCCTGGCGATTATCCCAAGGCATAAATTCGACTTGAAAGCCCTGGCAAAGGATGCCAGATGTGATGAAGCCACCACACAGAGTTCTCTGAGAGTAAAGCGCGCTGTCGGCGCTGCTGCCAAGGAGAAGAACGAATCCCCCTTCAGCAGCTCGGCTACAGGGAATACCATTGCTGAAATTGTTAGGGAAAGGGGCGGCCAGGATCAGGATGCTCAGAAAGTGCTTCGCGCCGTCCAGAGGTCTCAACCGTCTCAGTCCCAGCACCTGTACTTGTTTTTTGAGCAGACGTACGAGCCGCCTCCATTACCGAAAGCGCCTACACTGCCCAAGACTTCGCCCTGGAACCTTTTAACTCAAGGTAGTGCCAAGACGAGGGAGCAACATCTCGCATCGGGGGTGCCGCAGACTATTCTACGCAAGATTGGCGGCCTGCCAGACTCAATTTTCGAATGGATGTCGGATTCATTGTGCCTTCAGCCATTCGTCATCATGAGGCAAGAGTACTGTAACATGATTGCAAGCTGTCCAGAACAGGTCGGCCGCCTCTTGACCGCCGAGCGCATTAGACAGCTCTTCATTCTCCTGGGAGCGAGAGACTTGGATCGTTCAAGCTCACGTCTCAGCGTCACCAAAATTGACTACGAACCGTACGAAGATCGAGACTGGTCTTGTGTCCGGTCCTTCATCTTCCTTCTCGGGCTTGTTGCCCATCAGTTGACTATTCATGCTGCGATGTATGCTGCCCAGACGCTCATCCAGCTGGCACTGGACAAATTCCTGATATGCAACATCGATATCTTGTCAGACTTTGAATATGCAATCCAAAAGTTGACGGCTGCCATTCCGAGTCTGTCCTGGGATTCCTTTGTAAGCCCCCCCCCCCCTTTTCTTTCCGTGCATGACCTCAAGATTCTCTAACGCTCAAGCATTGAACGATGAAAAAAGTGCTTTGAAACCAACCGCCTCGTCAGCGAAATCCAGACTCGCAACATAGCAGTCACAGCTCTGCTATGCATCCCCATCCGCTCAAAACGCACCCACGATCTCCGAAGACGCATAGCCATCTCGACATTGTTCCGAGATGATGCTCTTGCTCGGCACAATGCAGAGGACACAGTCACTCTCCCCGGCATCATCGACTGCCTCGACGGCGACAGCTTCGCCATCAAACCGGCCACTGACTTTGCCGAGCTACGCGCAAGTATCCTCCTTCTTGACATGGCCGTCGATGACGGGTCCGTCATCCATTTTGACGACTGCGATGATGAGAAGGCGTTCAATGACGAGGTCGACGAGCTGGCGGGCCGCCTTGGCGAAATCTGGCGCAAGACAAACGATGCAGGCATGAGGCTTGCGCGTACCGAGGCAAAGAGCGTGGTGGAATGGGTCCAGCAGCGCTTGCTGCACAGCGTGCGGACGAGAAGGAAGGCGAAGAAGAGCATGTTCGACCTACCGGGCCAGCAGGAGGATCCGTTTCTGCCGCGCCAGAGAGACTACATGCAGAAGTTCTTGCAGAGGAAGCCGAAATCGCCGGTGGCTGTGGCGACGACTGGGGCAGAAAGGGCGGCTAGGCCGGACGAGCAGCCGTCTCGTTTTGAGATTGACGAGAATACAGCTGTCGTAGCCGGGGGGTGAGATGAAAATGATGAGCTCCATGTAGTTTCTTGCGCTCCTCGGGTTTTGGAATCAGGTCGTGAGCCATGAAAGTGATCATCATCATTCAATTACCAGGGCGTCAAGGACACGGCTTCCTGGGCGGAGAATATTCACATTTTGATCAACATCATGGTACAGCCTCTAAGCTACATTTGCAGGGACTAAAATACAGCTTTCAATGAAAAAGAGGAGAACAAAAAAGAGACACAGTAATAGCAATGGTCCCAATGCAAGTCTGGATGCTGAAACCCACACAACGCAAGCGCTTATTCTCCTCATATGCCCCGCTATCTGGCTTGGAGCGGACTTGATTGCCACCGAAGGACATGCAGGCTCCTCTCTATCCCATCGGGGACACAGTCGAAAACACGGATCAGTCAAAGAACTTTCGGTTAGGGTTCTTTCCAAACAAGGCTTGTCGAACAGCCGGGGCGGAAGAATCTTTGAGAAGTTCGAGTCGCGTCTCAAACGTGTTGTCAATGTCGATCTTTCCATTGCCGCTGACAATGACGACACCTCCCGCTCTGCAACACGTTAGCTGCGTTATCAGAAATGATCTAGTTGGGAGGGGAGAGGCGCGAGGGGGAAAAAACAGTTGCTTGGCTCTCGGGGGGGGGTTTTTTTTTTTTTGTCATTGTTCTTGTGATTCTTTAAACGCAACACTTACGATCCATCAGGCAAAGGATTGGCATCATCAATCTTTGCCTCGACATCACTGCCGACCTCCTTCTTATACTCCTTGGCCGCCTCCTCAATCGCCTTGCCGACCACATCGTTGTCCTTCTTCCTCGCCTGAATGAGCAGCTTGGGCTCGTTGAGCGCGTAGAAGCCCTCGAGGAGGAGGCCCTTCAGGATCTTGCGGTACCGGCCCTTATCCTTGACACCGTCTGCGAGCTTCTTCTCGGCCTCGTCGAATATGCTGTCGAGGAGCTCCTGGCGGGCGCCCAGGACCTTGAGCCGCGTCTTGTTGGCGACGGTCGAGCGCGTGATTTGCTGCGACATGGTGGCCTGCTTGAACTTCTTCTCGTACTGGCTGTCGATGGCGTCCGTCTCCTGGCGGACGAGCTTGGACTTTTCGATTTCGAACTCCTCGTTGGCTTTGATCTCGATCTCGCGGGCTTTTTCCATGGCTTCTTGCTTGATGAAGGCGGTCATTTTGCGGAGCTCATTGTCGACCTAGATGGGTAGAAAGAAGACATGAAGCCGTTAGTCCTTTTTTTTTTTTCTCCTTTCCTTTTTCCTTTTCTTTTCTTTTCTTTCTTTTCTGTCTCTTCATTGTTGGAGACGTCGTGCACCGTCAAGGCATGTCGAAGGCGTGGGGCGTACCTGCTGGTCGGACAAGGCGTGTTGCGACATGGTGAGGGCGGATATGTGGATGGCGGTGCCGGCTATCAAGGGAGAGGAGTTTGGAGGCGAGAAGGGAGGCTGCTGCAATGATGGCGAGGACTGGGAAACCCGGCAGTCTGGCGGATATGTTGTTTGATGTGATATGTCGCCTGGCTGGGCGTGGTGGAGGTCACGGTCGGGGAGCGGTGACGGCTTCCGGTCGGTTGCATTTGGCCGATTGCGTTGCTGTGGTTGGCTGTGGACGACGGCACCGCACCAGCCACAACGTGCAGACGACACAGGACGCTGCTGGCCAGACAGTTTCAAGTGCATCAAGTGCATGACGTGCGTCACATGACCGGCTACGAGGAACAAGCAGCCAGCCACAGCAGCAGGTGAGTTCCCACCAAGCCGCGCAGGGCTGTCCTAGCGCATGCCGGTGCCAGCCAGACCATCAGGCGCCCAGTAACAAGCCCAGCTCTCCATTCAAAGGAAGGTGGTTCCTTGCTTGTTGACCATGTCAGGCAGGCAGGCGGTGATGAGACACTGGTTGTTGTTTCCCTTTGGTTCGCCTCCTCCATCCCGCGTCAGGCATATTCTTCTGCAACGACCCATACAAACTCTGCACTATCCTCGTCGAATTCCTCCAATTTTATCTCCATCGACAAATACTACGATACTACGATACTACGATACTACGATACTACGATACTACGCAGTCGGGGGTGCTGGCAACCTCTCGGTCAAAGGCCCCCAGCTTGCTTTGCGCCTCGCTCACCGCAAATCAGACGCCACGACGAACGTGTCCCTCCAAGTCGCTCCTCGCATGGGGTTGAGGTGCTGTTTTCTCGGCAAAAGGCTTCTCGGCGATTGCTGAGCTTTCCGCCTATGCCATCGTCCACGTTGTCCGGTCCTCGGTATTCCGCCGGATGACGGAGCGTTGGGGCGCTGCGCCATGATATTTATGGGACGCATTTCCCCAGGAGGGAGTATTGCTGTGCGCAAGACTCCTCTGTCGGCTGTTTCCTCTTTTCTCTCAACGTTTGATCTGACCATGTCGTAGCTGGGAATCCTCGTCGGCTTAATCTCGACAAGTGTGCAGAGCTTGGGTCTGACGCTGCAGCGAAAATCGCATATCCTCGAGGACGAAAAGGGCCCTCACCATGTCCAGCGGCCACCCTATCGACGGCGGAGATGGCAGCTTGGAATGGGCATGTTTGTCATGGCGAATCTGCTTGGAAGCACAATTCAAATCTCCACCCTGCCGCTGCCGGTCCTCTCGACGTTACAGGCCGCGGGTCTCGTCTTCAACTCGATATGCGCGACGCTGATACTCAGTGAACCATTTACGCCATGGTCACTCTGTGGCACTTTGCTCGTCACGACGGGCGCCATCCTCATCGCCATTTTTGGGGCCATACCGTCGCCGGCCCATGATTTGAATGAGCTCCTCGTTTTGTTGGGCAGAAAGCCCTTTGTCGTTTGGATGATACTCCAGGCGCTTTTTGTCGTGGGAGTCGGCACCGCTACCGACTTGGTGAACAACATGTCGAGTATATCGCACACGTCCCGCTTCAGGCTTGCTCGCGGCATCATATACGGCGTCATCAGCGGCGACGTGTCGGCGCACGCATTGCTGTTGGCCAAGTCGGCCGTGGAGCTGTGCATCAAGACGATTGGCGGCAGCAATCAGTTTTCGCATTGGCAGTCATGGGCCATTGTCGGTTGTCTTATCTTGCTGGCACTCGGCCAACTGTGCTATCTGCATCGAGGCCTGAAGCTGGTTTCGACCTCGGTTCTCTATCCTCTCGTATTCTGCGTGTACAACATTATTGCGATTTTAGACGGTCTGATATATTTTGACCAAGCCAGTCTGATCCGGCCACTACATGCCGGACTCATTGCGCTTGGTACAGTCATTTTGCTTTCCGGCGTGCTCGCTCTGTCATGGCGGCTCAGCGATGAACAGCACACACCCGGCGTGGGGCAGTCGACGTTGGCGCCAGGGCTCGGGCTCGTGGACGACACGGAGGGAGAGGAAGATTCGCTCCTCAGCGCAGAGGCTGCCGTGGATGACGGCGGAGATGGCGCTACCGGTTACCACACATTCGCAGGGACCGTCCTGGGCGGCGAGACGACGTCATTGACGCCGACACAAAAGAAGAAGTTCCGGTGGACGGAGCGAGCCGAGATCTGGGGCGAGCTCGAGGATCAGGAGGAGCCCACGACGCCAGGCGGACGGCTACGGTCAACAACACTACCCGGGCGATCAGAGTCAACACCGCTTCTTAGCGCCGGGAGACGATCCTTTTCAGCGACGCCGGCGGTGGCCCGTCCCGGCAGCGAATCCGGCGCTCGCAAGTTCAGCCACCGACGGCGAAAGAGCACAGGCTTCCCTGGTATTGTGGCGCGAAGAAACGTCCGCCAGCGACAGTCATCCGCCTCGGGGGGCCCGTTGGGCGGACTCCTCCAATCGATTCCCTGGCTGCGGAATCGACAACGGCGCTCGTCAATGAGCCGCTCCATGACAGAAGACGGCATAATAGCTCGCCGATCCCTTTTACACAGCCAAGATACCCCGTGTCAGCCCGTGAGAAGCGCTGGCAACGAAGCGGCTGTGTGATTCGAAGCATTGATTGGACATTTGGCGCGATACACGATTTGACCAGTACAATTGGGTAGTCTCTTTTTTTTTTTTTTTTCCCTGCTCTCCATGTATGTCACTGATGAATGACGGCTGTGGGGAGGGGATACTTTCGAATTGGCCATGGACCACGCGTGGGTGATGGATCCTGTAGCTCATGGTTTTCTTTTCCTTGAACAATACAATACAATACTCGCGACGAAGCATTCAGCACGCGCGCCAGAACACAGACGGGCTGCCTGAGGTGCTAGGGGGTTACCGTAATGAATGGCACAGAAGTCTACCTACCTACTTGGCTACTCGGAGTTTTCTATGCACCCGTGCATGAGGTTCATTATCAAGACCACCTAGGCATGACTGCGTGCATGAGGTTCATTATCAAGACCACCTAGGCATGACTGCGTGAATGAGGTTCACTATAAAGTACTTGGGCATGACGCGTGAATGAGACTGATCACCAGGTACCCAGGCACGACGACTGCCTGACCTACAGCCATGATGCCAATTAAGATGTTCATTATAATTAAACGACGAGGGGGATCGACAGCCACGCCCAGTGTCCGTTCCGCCCAGCAGAACGGGACGCGCACCAAAAGGCCGATCTAATCTATGCATCTATTATCCATGTCATACCATGCCAGCACATGGGCCATTCAGTCGCATCAAATCAAAAGAGTGCCACGACCGGTTGACCACCACCCATCTAGATGGTCCGAAAGCCGCTCTTCTCATCAATATTTCGATACCGCTCCCTCTCCCGCCGATCCTTGAGCAGGCACGCAATGGAGAGGACGAGGATGGCATCAAGGCCTGGGGTTGGCGAAAGACGACTCGTTAGCACTGCGACTGCGACCGCGACCGCGACGGCGGCCAAAGATGACGGGGGGGGCTCCCTTGTCCAAGGGGTGGTCGGGATGGACGATGCGGGATCGTTGCAAGACGTACCGACCATGGCAAAGAGCGAGGCAAAGAGGCGGTCGAGAAAGGTGTTTGCAAAGGCGGAAACGGCGGGCGCGCACCCGGGGACCAGGGCCGCGGCGGCGGGACTGGAGCAGAAGGGGTCGGTGATGAAGGCTGGGGTTGTGGCGTTGTAGTAGCCGCAGCATTGGAACTTGTGTTTGCGTGAGTCGGTCAGTCAGTCTGTGGTATATATATATATACATGTTTGGGTGAGGTTGGGGATTTATTTTGAGTTTTTTCTGGATTGTTTTGTAATTTGCCCTGTATTTTCGCTTGGTCTGGTTTGATTCATTGGACTTGATTGGATCTGGTTTGGCAACCACACCGCACATGCGTCCACGTACCGACTGCTGAACAAGAGACTGCACCTCGGGCTTCATACCGAGGTACGTCGCAAAGAAGCCGTCCCTGAGCCGAAGCGTCATGATCCAGAGGTCGGTGCCGAGGCCGAGGGTGACGAGCCCGCAGACGACCACCATGTAGCCGCTTGTGCGGAGCCAGCCCCCCGTCATCGGGGAGAGCAGGCCGACGAGGGCGCAGGCGGCGGTTGCGAGGATGAGGGCGCCGCCGGCCATGCCCGCGGCGAGGGGGAACGAGTCCTGGAGGAGGAGACGGATGACGTGGTGGCCGTCGAGGGGTCGGTCGTCGGCTTGGGAGCGGGCGAGGAGGGAGAGGCCGAGGTGGAGGGTGCCGGTTGTGAGGAAGAGGAGGGTGAGGGTGAGGGTTGTGAGGAGGACTTTGTTGGCCATGTCTTTTTTTTTTGTTTTTTTTTTTGGACACTTTTTCCTGTTGTTCTCCTTTACCTGTGGCTTGAGATTTTCCTTATCATACACGGTGAATGGGCCATCGCCTGCGACGGAAGCAAAAAACGAGAGGGACCTGCTCGGGCGGGATGGTGATGGTGATGGTGGTGTGTGGGAGGGAGGATGAGCGGGAGAGGAGAGAAGAGGTCGAGATGAACTACATTTGTATTACCGGAAAGAAGAAAAAAGAAAAGAGTAAAAATCAGAGACGGCCTTCTTCCTCTTGCTCTCTCTTCGTGACCTCGACATCCAAATCTCCTCGGGCTTGGACCGCTCCGACATGAGGCGTGTCAGGCCCGTGTCAGCCTTGGAGGCTCAGAATCCAAGTAGGCCGACTGGGCACGGAGACGGAGACGTCACGCCTACTTGAGCCAATCACCAGCCCGCATTTCTTTCCCAACTCGCCTGATTAGGAGGTCCCCAATTGCTTGCTCCAGTCCTGGCCTAGGTGTGGGCGTTGGCCTTGGGGGGCTTTTCAGACGCAAAGGGAGCTTTCTGTTTTGCCTTTTTTTTTCTGCGTCGTCTCGAATACATGGCACCTTCCTTTGGCTGCACACGTACTCGACGGGATAAATCCATACTCAGCTGCCTATACATCTGAACGAGGAAAGCAGCGCGTCCTCTCCATCGATTCTTGCGCCTCGGGGCTCAATCTGCTCCAATGTGCAGGCTCGGCAGCCACACGCGTTGTCATCCATTAAAAAGATAAGAAATCGGCGGCTCCCGATAACGGCTCATGTAAAATGTAAAATGTACACATAACATGTGCACCTTCTGCACAGGTCCACGGGCATGTAGGCCCAAGTGGATCGCCGCCCTTGGACGTGATTAAGTTTGGTTGGTGGGCCAGATGTCTCGAAACCTGGTCGAGGTGACCTGGGATCCTCCTATTGACTGTTATTGACTCCCATCGTCTTGGCGGAAAGAGGTTCGGGTTTCGGGACTAGGTAAACCAAATCCACAACGTTGACACATGGTGACTTTTTGTCCGCTGCGAGCACGCGGGAATGTTCTGCTCTTGAACTGATTGATCCGGAGTCGGCACTTTTTTGCTGGCGAGGACATTTTAACATTTTTGGTCCATGGTGGCTTCAATCACTCGACGCTCCTGTCCATATGCATGCTCATGGTCAAAAATGGGTTCGATATGTGACGAGAATTGAGCGTCACTGACCATAGGCACTCCTTGGCCTCCTCCCACAGCGCAGGTGCTTCGTGCTCTTGGCGTCTGAACGGCTAATGGATGATGACTTGCTTCCGTGTGCTGTATCTTGGAAAAGATTTTGGGGGGGTGGTCGCGCATCGTGGACAAGAAGAAAATTTGACTGGACGCTGGCCGCTGTGGTGGTGGTGGTGGTGGTGGCGGTCGTCGTATGATCAACACGCACGCACAAAAACGACTGAATGGCAAAACAGCAGAAAACGGCGCGTACAGTGTCCATTTCTCGCCTGTACTGTCCCGTGCGACCTACTGGCCCACACTTTGGAATTCACGGTGTCGCCAGGCTTTCCATTCCAAGCATCTGTAGACCCAGCCACGGTCTCCCAACGTCCCCTTGTTCTGAGGCCTCCTCCCCAGGAAACCCAGTGAAAGTCCTTCGCCCCCGGGGGGCAGAGAGCCCCCGGCCGGTTCTTCTCCCTGGTCTTGCACCCTCCAGTCGTTCTGAGCTCCACCCAATCATCAGGATTGGCGCAGGCTGGGTGGTGGGGAGCGGTCATCTTGATCCTGTCGTTCGTGGTTGAGTCGGGAGGCTGGGACGGTCAGCCACCTTGGCCCGTCTCCACTCATCCGACCTTGTCCACCCGTCCAGGGCATGACTGTCATGCGAGGGTGTTACATGGGCACTGTGTATAACCACTGTACAGCGGGCGGGAGCGAGGCAAGCAGGCAGGTAGGTACCTAGGCAGGTCCCTGCCTCCTTCCCTGCCTCCTCCCTGCCTACCGCCCTACTCGTGGACGATGATGCCGTGTTCTGGACGAAAAGAGGCTACAACACCTACAAGGTGCTGCCCGCCTTGAGTTGGTGGTGCTTGCTTCAATCCATAGAAACCATCTTCAGGGAGTTCCTTCCTTCCCTCGCGGGCTCCATCTCAGGTTGCGTGCGTGCCTACCAGTCAGTTCAGAACGGGAGCGTACCCAAGTGTACTGGATCGGCACCTAGTACACATATCCCCGCGCCGCGCGGATTGTACGTACCGGGCCAGGTATCTGGTACGTGCCCGTCGAGTCGTCAAAGTCGAGGGCATCCGCATCCCTCGAGCAGCCAGTCAGTGTCGCTCCTTCCCGTCCTTGGGATGTTTCGCTTAAGGACAAAAAGCCCCGTCATATTCGCAGCGAATGTGTGCGTCAAGGCCGTTCAAGGTTGAAGACGGCCGCCCAGACAAAAGCAAATAAGAATCAGGGCCCGAGGCAGAACGATGTGTGAAATTAATTACCTGGCTCGCTTCCTTCCGCGCCCACGCCTGGACCACTGGGCTTCCACCACCACAGACCGACCCGGCCAGGCTCGATCAAGAAGAGCGCGTCGCCCCAACCAAGGCCGCCTTGGCCTTGCTAGGTCCTTCTGCGACACAAGCACCCCCCAAGCACCCCCCAAGCACCTCTCTCCCTCCTCCGCTCGCACCGCCAGATCCAGTATAGATCCATCGGCACCACGCTCAAAACAGCTTCTCCACCACTTTGTTCCCTTTTCAGTCAACTTTCGAGACGGCCAACGTGCACGAGAGCTTCTTGTCATTTTGGGAAAGCTCGACGGTTTGCTGCCAAAAGCTTCGTTGAATTTCGCATCGCATTTTGGTCACTGTATCCTGCAATACGACTCTGTCGCGCGCCCGGCAATTGATTGATTGCACTATTCTTTTTTTGATTTTTCCTTGACGTGTCTTGTTCCCGCCACCCGATTTCTCTCTGCTCATCTCCTTCCCTCGCCTCGTCCCCAATCACATCCATCAGCAACAGCAACGACAACAACGTCCTCCCCCCCTCCCTGCTTCGGCCAAAAAAAGAAAGAAGGGAAGGAAAGAAAAGGAAAGGAAAGGAACGGAAAGGCGGCGTCGTAACAGCGACTCGAAGCTGCTTTGGTTGGTCCCGTTGACTCGAGACCGAAAGAGGAAAGTCAGAAATAATGGCCGACATAACTGACCAACACGACCAAACCTCGCCAAACGAACTCGACGAGTCGCAGTCTGTTGGCAATGGAGGTGGCGCCGCGGAAAGTCGTGGAGTCAAACGCCCTCGACCTTCGGTCGCCGACGAGGACGACGATGACGATGAAAAGGTTGGCCGTGAGCGTCGCAAGATTGAGATCAAGTTTATTAGCGATAAATCTCGTCGACACATCACCTTTTCCAAACGCAAAGCTGGTATTATGAAGAAGGTTTGTCTCGTCCTGCCTCGCTTTGCTTTCTGTTTTGTTGGCTCTTTTTTTGTTTTCGTTTTTGTTTTCTAGTCTTTTCAAAAAGTCATGAACAACCTGTCGCATGGGCACTGTACGCGGCAGCTGAGCCGTATTTTCTGCCGCTCGTCGCGTTTGCGATTTGTTTGTTTTTTCATGGCCCTTACTTGTTCTTTTCATCTCTTGAATGTTTTCATTCTCGGTAACCTTTTTTTTTTTTTTTTTTTTTTTTTTTAACTTTGATCGATTCTGCACATAGGCGTACGAATTGTCCGTTTTGACTGGCACGCAAGTCCTACTCCTTGTTGTATCCGAAACCGGTCTGGTGTATACATTTACCACGCCAAAATTACAACCGCTCGTCACTAAGTCTGAGGGCAAGAACTTGATTCAGGTAGGCATCTGTCCTCGGCGATTGCGCTGACTGCCATGGGAGCTTGATCTGTCGCAAGGCCCTTCTGCCAGACATTGAGCCATGTCACAGTCTGAAACACGGATTCTCCCGAACAACTATATCTCCTTGTCTTTTAGGCTGAAAGCTTCCAGCCGTGCTAATCTCTGATCCCTCTCACAGGCGTGCCTCAATGCACCGGAGCCGACCCCGGGCAACGAAAACGGTGTCGACGGTGGTGAACAGGTGGATTCTCCAGAGGAACCGGCCCCTCAGCATCTTCCTCCCCAAGCTGGCCGACCAGGCATGCCGCCAAATCCACATGGCATGCCGGGCGGTTACATGCCCAACATGCCCATGGAGGCTCAGCAGGCTCTCGCCTATCAAAACTATGTCCAACAACGCAGCCAGGGCTACGGCTCGGGGATGCCTCCTCAGGGCGGCATGCCGCCCAACAACCACCATCAATCATGATTTGCGACAACGTCAAGGGGGAAGAGGGGCGGCAAGGGGTTGGGAAAAGATGTGTGGTGAGGGGGCGCCGCATGTGTCAAGAGCTGGTAATTGGAGCGAGTCTGGGAGTCGCGGGACGACGCACGATCGAATCAAAGACACTGCGTGAAACCCGAGAATTACCTTTGTCAAGGTTGCCACGTTATTTGCAGGATCTGGTGGATCCGGCGTTGATGATATCTTATGCGGGTTTTGCAACATCTTTTCTTTTGATTTACGCTTGTCACATCTGCCCTACCCTTTTTTTTTTTTCCTCTTTTTCTTCTTCGGTCGTCCGGGAGAAGTCACAAAAAAAAATAACAGACACTTGATTTTACTCGCCATCGAGTTTGTTCGTTTTTATACGTGGTGTCTTTTTCTCTTTTTTTTTTCTCTTTTTTTTTCTCACCTTTTTTTTTTCCGCTACAAGGCAAAACAAGCACGCTTGCTGCGACCTGGCCGATGCGACGAGCTGGACTTGCTTGTCTCGAAGGGGAAGAAAAAGGTTAAAAAAACTGGTCGGCGGTTGGACTGTTTCCCGATGCGGAAGGTTGTATGGAGAAGGGAATAATTCTACATGAGAAATGCACGATGGGCGCGAAGGGGTTGAATATTCAGGTGATATTTAAAAGAAGAAACTTGAACAAGGGGGAAAGAGCAAGCCAGGAGACTTGATGCATGGCGAGGGGTATATGCCAAGTGTTGAACGTGGGTGGCCACGGCCACTGGCTTTGTTCCCGGGGCAGTCGGGCGTTGAGCGCGAGAGGAGATGAGATGTATGATTACAAAAATTTGCAGTTGGCCTTTTTTCGATGTGCAGTACACGCGATAGAACAAGGAATCATGAGACGGGACGTAGTTGTGTGAACAGGCGCACTGCTATGTAACAAACAGCCTTGTTGATAAGCTCGGGTAGGTAGGGTAGCGCATGGCATGGCATGGCATGGCATCAGCAGACGGGGGCAGTTGTGGCACGCTGTTGACAGTGTGACTTGTTGGCTGGCGGCAAGCCGCACGACAATGTTGTCTCAACTCGATCCAGTCAAGGTCTCTGGTTCATCATCAAGCCAAGAGGATGCAGTGGGCTTCAAAGAAAGGGGTCGCTGGATTTCCTACATATTCCCAAGGTATGATGGATGGATGGAGGGAGGGAGGGAGGGATGGATGATTAGGCAGAATGAGGATGAGGGTGAGGGTGAGGGCGAGGGTGAGGGTAGGGAGGGTCCACACGTACTGTTGCCATGTCCACATGCACATGCACAAGTACCTAAAGTACTTGGGTAGGGCCCGAATACCATGGTACCTTGGTGAGTACCTACCAGGTAAGTCATGTGTGCCTGCTTTCTCGCTGCATCCGGCGGGCGACAAAGGGATGCATGCGGGCGCCTCGGCTGACGGGATTGATACCAGGACTGTGAAATGGACAAAGCGTGTACGAGTGCATGGGTATCGTGGAAAGATGTGGTGGAGAGGGAGAGAGGGAGGTATCGCAGAAAGATGTGGTGGGGAGGGAGAGAGGGAGGTATCGCAGAAAGATGTGGTGGAGAAGAAGAGAGGGAGGTATCGCAGAAAGATGTGGAGAAGAAGAGGAGGTATCGTAGAAAGATGTGGTGGAGAAGAAGAGAGGGGAAAAAGACAGCAGAGTGCGCACACAGCCGGACACGCGGGCCATCTCCATCGCTCAGCTCGATGTTTGAGGTTAATCAATCATCACTTACGTAGGAGGATGCTTAGTCACAAGGCTGCCCCGCGTGGCGCCGTGAGCACATTTGAGAAGGTTTCTTGGGGGGTTTTTTTTTTTTTTTTCTTTTTTTTTTTATTTTATCCTCGGCTGCTTGGACTGGTGGGGTGGGGAGAGCAAGAAGCCGGTTGTACCCGGTACGGGCCGGGACATCTATCTACTCTGGTCGAGGAGTGCATTGGACGAGTGATGGATGCTGCGTGTGTGAATTGAACATTGAACGAAGGAGGTGTTGACGTGCGCGGGTGAGAAGCGAGTCACGACGAGTGCTCGATGCGGGAAGGTGGACGAGAGAGGTAGAGGACGAGAGAAGAAGAGAAGAAGAAGAAGGAGAAAAATGAAAAATGCAAGGCCTGTACATGCAGACTGTGTGTGTGTGTGTGTGTGTGTGTGTGTGTGCGTGTGCCCAGAGAAGAACGGGTCCAAAAGTGGTGGCCGTGAAAGGGAAATGGCTCCGGGGCAAGTTTCAATTCGTTTCTGCACGGAATCGAATCAAATCAACAAATCAAATGGCCATGTCGCTCGCTTGTTGAACAGATGGGAAACGGGAAAAAAAAACAAAAACAAAAACACATGCTCCTCCAGACGTCGTTTGCGACTCCCACAACGCATGGGCTCGTGCAAGGCCGTCGATGGCCTCTCGCGGTGGCAGATTCGGCACGCGCTCCGCCGTCAGTGCTCGGCCACGCTGCTGTGGCGGCCGACGGCGAGGCTGCCGATGAAGACGCCGGCGAGGACGGAGAGGAAGTAGCCAACGTTCATGGTCATGACGGCGAGCATGCTGGGGAGGGGTCAGCTGCTGTTCCCGCCGCAGATTGTCAGAGAGCGAGGGGGATGGGGAAACAAAGAGGGGGACGAAGACGTGCAGCAAATAGCCCACTCCCACGATGACCGTGTCCATGACGGCCCGCAAGGGATCAACGCTGAGGCGCCACGGGCGCACCGCGCCGCCGTGCCGGGCCACGACGAAGACGGTCTCCTCGACGCCGTTGGCCGAGAGCGTCATTTTCCGCGCGGCCGGGTCGCCCATGATGTCGTCCGGGAGGGGGATCTTGCCGTGGGCGGCAACGTACCGCCTGTGGAGGTCCCTGTCGAGCCAGCGGGCTTCCTGGATGCTGCGGGCGGCGAGGAGGAGCCGCGCGGACAGGGCGAGCACGACGAGGAAGATGCATGTCGCGGCGTAGGCGCCCGCGCTCCGGGGCGCCCACGAGGAGGCGTACAGGGGCGTGCCGGTGTTGGTCTGGAAGACCATGGCCATGAGGGTGGACGAGGAGGAGCCGCGGGCGTGGGCGCTGCTGCTGCTGCCGCTGCTGCTGCTGCTGGTGTCGTCCATGGCCATGGCCGTGCCGTCGGCATGGCGGCGGAGGGCGGACATGTTGGCCAGGAGGCGTTGTGAAGCGCAAGCGTGTTGCCTTGTTGGCGAGGTCGTTGTGTCTCTCGGTCGGTCGGTCGGTCGGTCGGTCGGTCGGTGGTTGGATGAGCGGATGGACGGCCGTGTGGTGTTGGGAGGGGGAAAATCGGCAGACAGAGTGACACACGAGTCTGGTCTCGAGGAACGCGCGTGCCCGCCTGGCTGCCAGGTTTTTAAAAACGTGTGCAGGTTTGCAAGAGACGGACCAGATGACCAGACGCCGAGACTGCGCCCTTGACTATATACGATGCGAGTCTGGTTGAGCAGATTTCTGGATGCCAACCTGGCCGACCACCACCTACTCGCTGCCCCGGACCTGTCAAGTCAAGCTAACCCAGATCTGTCATGCGCGCGACAGGGGTTGTGCTTGGCGGCGGGACACGTGCAGGTACCCGGTACCCTCTTCCCTGGAGCGGTACTCCCTTGCACTCGGGTTAGGTACCCAAGTAACTTGAATTTAAAAAAAGGAAAAAGGAAAAAAAAAAAAAAGGAAAAAAGGAAAAAGGAAAAAAAAAAAGGTCCTCCTCACATCGCGCCTCACCACCACCACCTCGACCCGAGACGACGACACGTCAAACAGCTGTCTAGACTGCGTTTCATGGCAGGCGGCTTCAAGACTGTCTGTCCGTCTGTCCGTCTGCCAGATGGTCAATCGAATCACGCATGTCCGCACATGACATGGCGCCCCGTCGCGAGCATAGTCCATCCGACGTCACCGCTCTGCAACGCCAAGAGTGCTGTGTGCGTCTCTGAAAAACGCGGTCCTGCCGCAATCTGGCCAAGGTTTCTTGGAAAACGACGCCGGTCAAGGAAATGTACGGCTTTTCCAACAAAACCTCACCTTTGCCACACGGACGGACGTGTATATCGTGCTGAGCGACAAGAGACCGCCCCCGAGTCGCCAGCCGGCGACGGTGTGCACAGACGCTTGGCGACATTTCTCGCGCCATCGTTGGTGTTGAGCTTTTTGGACACGATGCGGAAAGGACCTCGGACGAGAAGACGTGACGTGGCCGTGCCGCAGGCCGATCCGGAGTACGCTCTCCTCCCCGAGGCGTCAAGTTCTCCGGGGGGCACATTTCGAAACGTAGAGTGCCGAAGCTGGACCTGGTGCGGGAGCACTTGGCGTATGAAGCGTTTTGTGTGAAGACGGTTTCAGGTGGCTCGTAGGTGGCCTGAGAGCTTAGAAGACTACGCTCTTGCGACATGTGGACGGAATAGGGGTTACCTGTTGAAAATTTAGGTAAAAAAAAAAAAAAAAAAAAATGGACAAAAGACATTCGTGGCAAGATTCTGACAAAAAAAAAAAAAGAAAGAGAAGAGAAAGAGAACCGCTTCCAAGTTGGCTGCTTGCGTGCCGAGTATCATGGAAGCCCTCTCTCTCGTCCAACATTCTCCCCCCCAATGCTATTCAGCTGCTTGCGTGCCGAGTATCATGGAAGCCCTCTCTCTCGTCCAACATTCTCCCCCCCCCCCAATGCTATTCATATCTGCCCTTTCTGTTCTTGTTATGATTTTGCCTCTTTTTTCTTTTGGCCGCGGTCGGTGCACTCCTTGAAAACACCGACGGGATAGTCGATGCTCTCACCTCATTGCCGTGGATTGCTTCATCAAGTCGGCTCGGCGAGTGCGCCGCATCGTGCTCTGCGCAGCAGACTACGCGTCACGGTTCGCCGCTCTGAATCGATGCCGCGGGAATCAAACTTGCCATGTGCAGAGGTGGATGGGGCCGGGCATGGCGAAACATGTCTGCCTTCCCCGGACGACTTGGCGGCTGGCATCGTGGGCTGCGCCGTCACTCTGTAGGCGCAAGGTGGCATGGCAGAAACACGTGTTTTGAACGATTCCCAGGTGGCAACTTGGGAGATTGGAAAACGGAACGCTCGTTGGGGAATCCCAATGCCCGCCGGCGGCCGGGCTCATCACGTCAAGGGGTGGGAGATCTCGGCGTAAGGCGCACGACGCGCACCGTCTCTGCAGAATCATGGCAGTCGACGTATCAACTCCATCCGGCCTTGTCAACCCGCGAGCATGTTCGGCATGATGGCCACCATGCAGGTCTCCTGTCGGCGCGCCGCGCAGACATTGGCCCTCGTCGCCGTCTTAGCACCGGCGCGGCTTCTGTCCGTGCTCGCGGAACATAACCAGGCGCTTCCCTCTTTTCGCCAAACGGGCATCCATCGCCCGGCAGCAGCCGCAGGCGGCCCCCGGCAGGGTCCCCGGCAGGGTCCCCGGGGGGACATGATGCTCGACGGCCACGCACCGGATCCCGCATGCTGCTTTCCCGTTTCCCGGCAACATGCCCGGCGCCTGAGGCGATTCCGGCATCCATCCCAATGTTCCCCGCTCTCGGTGCCCCCAGGCTTCAAGATACGGCCATGTGAGGTCGTCGGCATAATAATCTCCCCCTTGCGAGGCCGGCCCCCCCCTCCCGCGGCAGTCACACGAGCCCGCACGTGCTCTCGCCACGCCGAGCCCGGCCCTCTCCTGTCCTCTTCTCCGACCGACCCTCTCTCTTGTCATTTGAATCCTAGGGGGGTTGGTTCTTACGCTCCGCCCAGGAAAAATGTCCCGGCCCTGATCGACCAGGTCCCTCCCCGAGAAATTCGTACCACGCCAGGCCAAGCCCCCTTCGGTGTGTATCGCGATCACGGGGGGGGGCGCGGACGAAAGAGGACACCCCCTCCCCCCCCTTTTTCTTCAAGCATACATTTGGCATCTCTTTGGTGTCACGGCCGCGCGAACAAAAAAAGGACACCCCCCC